>JAVTVY010026635.1:0-106334 GCA_036873755.1 Hanleya hanleyi | reverse complement strand
ACGTCTATATTTAGCAGTGACCCATTGACGACGATTAAGATAAAAGGCGAATGTTTTCTAGTTCGTTTGTCACAAGCCTCTGGTGCACGAAGGTGCGTCTTTTACGTAATTGGGCGATCGTTATTTCCAGTCCGCATACCATGGACGACGAGAAAACAGTGGATGAGGGTAAGTTCGCATTATCAATCGTTAGTTCCTTTGAGAAAATATGAAAGCGCTTCCTTTCTCAAAACATCTAACGCCCGAATCATAGCGTGTCTTTCATCCTGGTGAACGGTTGATAAAATAAATCAACAACTTGTATTAGAGTAAACGATATATACATTTTTTATTTTTTAAAATTCTCCCCAATCCCCCTCCCCAAACACACATCTTCACTTCGAGTTATTTCACGGTTATTCTATTGACTATTTTCTTTTTCCCTCCACAGCGTTTCTTCTAGATACGATATGTACTCTCTCTGCGTCCGGTCCCTGTTTTCCAATTCTATTATCCGTAGTCTCATCTCGTCTCTGAGGAAAAACAAAAAGGAATTTCTATTAATAATCTGATACGGCGCGCATGTCAAATATGGTTGAGCGTAGTATAATAGAATGAATTTACTCTATAGTTAAATGACACCTGTTCTTCAAAAAACTGAACCAATGGACTTCCGATCGAACTCAAACTGACCCCCGGTAAAAGATCGCTTACGGTCGTGATTAGAGCATACTCCCCCTCCCTCCAACATAAATTATCATTTCCCTTATTCACACGAATGATGGTTACTCACAATGTCGCCGTTTTAATTAAGGTAGTATCTTCAACTCGAGGGGTGGTTGAGGACGAGACGTCGTCACACATGATGACATCGCTTCCATCGCCTTCTATGACGATGACATCATCCTCGTCATCGGAGATAACAATTAGGACGGGGTCATTATCAACAGGATCGTTAACTCTGTAAATGCACGATAATCGCTAAATGATTAGGCAGAAACTGAGTGACATATGTTAAGTGGCGTATACTTAAATATAGGTAAATATTTAGAAAAATGTACGAAACTCAGAGACCAGTGAAACAATAGTAGCCCACTCTCCGCTGTATATGACTCTAGATTATACCAATAAGCCATGTAGCTTACGAAAATAAACTTACTTACTTACTACGATCATTTAGTCATAAATTAACTAGGTCTCGAGAGTTCACGGCAATGTGCTACACTCTACGAACATTGAATTACGAGACGGTTATGATAAACACAATATCCATTGATCTTGTCGGCATCGTTGAAAACTGATGACCACTTTCATCTTTTAAATAACTCCAATTTGCTTTTTTATATATCTGTTATGATAATTTAGGTGCTAATATAATTAATGAAACAGGTCTTTTGGATTTTGAGCCTTAGGAAGCACTTATAGGGCGACGGATGTCTAATGAGGTTTACATACCCTAGTACATCGTCGAACAAGCTGTACGAAATTTCGGATGATGGCGGCGACGAGTAACTCGTGGGAGTATCGGGCATGTTGTAACCAGAGTCGGACCAGTATTGACTGAAAAAAGAGTATGTTTGAAAAATATATCGTAGAAATACTTGCTGGACGACATTACAATAAGCCGCTGTTCTTATAACAACCATCCTAACTGTATAAAGTTTAGTACAACTAGCAGTGCAGTCGATCGAAATAAAAACACAGGTCATTTCATTCGGGTGTTTATATAATTTACAATTTATATACATGCAAAAAAAACCGGTTATATTCGAAAGAAACAAAACAACTCACTCGTCATTTCCTTTGAAGGCGGCCATCGTGAATTAAACCTTGTTCCTCGTCATAATTGTGATGTACTGGTCGATCGTGAACACGCGTATTTGATAGTATTTCTATAAAGTTAAAGCGGTTTTCTCACGCCACATGAGTACAATAGAGGTCAACCAACTTTGACCGTTGAATTCGACTTCTCCTAGTCACTAATGGTAAGGCAGGTGTTCTGTTGTTCCGCCCCACGTGGGAAAAGGGTTTATTAAGGGGACAATAGCATCATACCTTCGTTTCAACTACGCGGCCCGAATTAACTCGAGTTTTTGTGTGTGTCTATTTGTTAAAAGCAAAAATCTGTAAATATCTGTACAAACAGTTGAAATGTCAGATTGGCAAAAAGCAATATGTTAAAGATACAGATACTGATATGTGTTTTGAAAGTATATTATCAAGATCAAATGCTAGAGAATATTAGCGCATACATTATGTAAATGAAGAGCAGGTCTCCATAACCTCCCAACTGTTTTATAGTATCGATGATATATGTTTGTCAGAATTAGTCTACGCATATGTAGGAAATAGGACAGGAATAACTGATATCTCAGACATATAACTTTTACAGTAAAGACTTTGTGTATGCAGTGTACACAATTTGTTCATTTGACAAACTACCGTTATAGTTAACCGAAGCGTAGAATATGTGCACGTTTATTCGCTGTTAACATTACTTATGTATACGTGCAGGAATAATATACACGATTAATATTTGTTCCCAAAAAGTTGAGAGTTTTGTTTTCAACTTCTTTAAAACGTGATTTACCATACCCGAGATCCCGCATAACAACATAGGCTGCAAGTTGATTCGAACGATATCATTATGTCCGTGAAAGAAACTGAGATTGACGAACGAGCAAACCAATGCCTCTCGCAGACAAACTACTTGAAAGTACAAACGGCAAGTGAAAAAAAAATTAATTTGGCGAAAGTTATTTTCGTGATAACCAGAAATAAATATGTAATATTATGTGAAAAAAAGAAAAAAATATATTTGTATACGAATTGTCCGTAAGTTACATTATGCTGATCAAATCGTATTACATGTACAATGTTCTGGTTTCATTCGACGGTGAAATGATATGTATACGACTAAGCTAAATAACAGGAATGTCCCCTTCTTTTCTACATGGCGTATAGAGTTACAAATGTACATATGATATGTTGTGTCGCCACGAGCGACCAAAAATCAATTTTCTAAATGAATCTTTGTACAAAGAACAAATCTTGTTTCTTATATATCGATTAGGTCGCTGTTATGAGTCTTTGTCCATCGACATCAGCTTGTCTGCGTATGACTGTATATAGTGTCGGGTTTCTATAATGTTTTTTTTTTAACTTTAGCATTCATAAAACTTCTCGAATAAACTCCGATTATGTTAAATTTGCAAAACTGGGCCTCTTTCCGTTTCCTATCATACATACTATGCTTATGCCAATTCGGCCTTTCCTATAGCGGCATATCATTTGACTGTCTATGTAATTTGTGTTGTTCTACGTGGTGGGGTAAAATGGTTTGATGAGCTGAGGAAATTTCACATTCCACTGGGGCCTGCTGAGAGAGTGGGGGAGTGGGTGTATGTAAAAGTTTCTCCAGAAAAAAATATAAAAAGCGGAATACGGACTTTATCCCTAAACCAGGGGAAAACACCTATCAGCCCTATCCAAAAGGGGTCATATCGGTCCCCGGGCTTATCGTGGCCTGGGTGCATGGGTGGGTGCATGTAAAATCAGGATTTTCCCTGAAAATATAAAAAAACGGAACACGGACTTTACCCCTAAACTAGGGGAAAACCACTATCAAGGGCGTACTTGTAGCAACGACCGCCAACGCCAAGCTTAACGCTTCAACGCCCTGGTGAAATAGCTCAGAAGTTCTGATTTTCTAGATATTCCATGGAATTGTCACTAATTCTTCGAAAAATGCAGTGACGCCCGTCAACGCTCGTAGTTACGCCTTAACGCTCTAACATAACGCCTTGACGCCATGATATAGACCGGAGAGAGAACAACAACAAGGATGACACTTGAGACAACAACAATTTTTTTTTCATATAGTTTATTTTCCCCAATGTTACATCATACCCACGCTGGGGGAACCGCGTTGGGTATGTTTACAACTCAAAAAGACTCTTGCCCAATCAGAGGCCACCATTTACATCTGTCCTATTCGTTCCTGTCCGTTAGACGTATTCTTGTCCAATCACAAGTGGCCATTTCAGAAAGTTTCATCTTTGCTCGGTGTGACCTAAGCGTCGTCGGGCGGGCCTGGATATTCTTCGGGCAGCATGTCGTGAAACAGTTGTTTGCGCATTCTGATCGCATTTACCAGGGCCTCGGTGGGTGGTAGCCCCATAGCCTCTTCCAAGTGACGCTTGGTCTTCATGATGGACCTGTGCGTGGGATCGCCTTTCATTTCAAGCGGTAGTAAGGTATACTGTGCATAGATTGTCATGGCTGTTTTCCTGATGCGTGGGCGCATTTGGGTGTACGCCTGTTGTAAATTATCCTCTCCGGCGTCCTCGATCGCTGCAGCGTAAATATTGATAGCTGCTGTCACAATACGATCCCAGAAGGTAGGTTCTGCCTCACTTTCCACGGACGTAGGCTCACTATCCGAGGTCAAGCTCTCCGTATCACTAGATAGACTCGCAGCAATCTCTGTTTCGGTATCAGTCGATACACTCTCATCAGTCTCTGTATCAGCATCCGCCTCAACGGACTCCTCAGAGTCTTCAATCCCATGTATATTTTTCTGGTGTCGTATCATATCGTAATGTCTGGTGAACGTGCGTTCGCACTCAGAGCAAGTATAAGCCATGTTGACGGTTGAACTTCGACTGTGCGTGTTTTTGGAAATACGCTTGCTTTTATTGACAGTAACGCCCGTCAACGCTTAGCTTAACGCTTCAACGCCCTGGTGAACTAGCTCAGAAGCCCTGATTTTCATGGAATTGCCACCGATACATCGAAATGCAGAGACGCCCGTCAACGCCCGTCGTTACGCCTTAACGCCCGTCTCAATACCTTAACGCCCTATCTTTACGCCTTAACGCCCGTCTCAGCGCCTTAACGAGCGATAAAGGGCTTTTGGAGGCCGATTAACCTTTGAACTTTCGGTCACGTGACCGGAAGTGACCTTTGACCAGGTGACCGGAAGTGACCAATCCGGATGTACCCGGATGTAAAAATCCACAATATAAAAGTGCCCGGATGTTCAATTCACTTCGCCCAATGGAAAACCTCCTCTCTCCTCGTGCAAAGATCACACGCGGCCAAGGGTACACCTTCATGGCAGGTCAGGCATCGCTGGCGATGGTATCGGAGATCTCCGGGCTCTCCCCTGGTTGAGCTGTAACCCACACTGAAGAAATCATCTATCATTTCCATAGTTATGGGCGGGTATCTTTTGGTAACTCGTTTGGGGAGTCGAGCGGGGAGCGGCACCTTTTCGTCAATCTTCAACGATTGCTCGTCTGCCTTGGAATTGACTGGCTTTTCCATTTGATCGGGTCCGGTACAGGTTGTGAGAAATGTATATCTAACATGCGTGTTTCCGTATTTATAGTTAGACGGGAGGTGACTGTCCTAGCGACCAATCAGAAGCCATCATTTCAGAATACCACCACACACCACCACCACCACCAGGCGTTGACGAGCGCTGAGACGGGCGTTAAGGCGTAAAGATAGGGCGTTAAGGTATTGAGACGGGCGTTAAGGCGTAACGACGGGCGTTGACGGGCGTCTCTGCATTTCGATGTATCGGTGGCAATTCCATGAAAATCAGGGCTTCTGAGCTAGTTCACCAGGGCGTTGAAGCGTTAAGCTAAGCGTTGACGGGCGTTACTGTCGATAAAAGCAAGCGTATTTCCAAAAAACACGCACAGTCGAAGTTCAACCGTCAACATGGCTTATACTTGCTCTGAGTGCGAACGCACGTTCACCAGACATTACGATATGATACGACACCAGAAAAATATACATGGGATTGAAGACTCTGAGGAGTCCGTTGAGGCGGATGCTGATACAGAGACTGATGAGAGTGTATCGACTGATACCGAAACAGAGATTGCTGCGAGTCTATCTAGTGATACGGAGAGCTTGACCTCGGATAGTGAGCCTACGTCCGTGGAAAGTGAGGCAGAACCTACCTTCTGGGATCGTATTGTGACAGCAGCTATCAATATTTACGCTGCAGCGATCGAGGACGCCGGAGAGGATAATTTACAACAGGCGTACACCCAAATGCGCCCACGCATCAGGAAAACAGCCATGACAATCTATGCACAGTATACCTTACTACCGCTTGAAATGAAAGGCGATCCCACGCACAGGTCCATCATGAAGACCAAGCGTCACTTGGAAGAGGCTATGGGGCTACCACCCACCGAGGCCCTGGTAAATGCGATCAGAATGCGCAAACAACTGTTTCACGACATGCTGCCCGAAGAATATCCAGGCCTGCCCGACGACGCTTAGGTCACACCGAGCAAAGATGAAACTTTCTGAAATGGCCACTTGCGATTGGACAAGAATACGTCTAACGGACAGGAACGAATAGGACAGATGTAAATGGTGGCCTCTGATTGGGCAAGAGTCTTTTTGAGTTGTAAACATACCCAACGCGGTTCCCCCATCGTGGGTATGATGTAACATTGGGGAAAATAAACTATATGAAAAAAAAATTGCTGTTGTCTCAAGTGTCATCCTTGTTGTTGTTCTCTGTCCGGTCTATATCATGGCGTCAAGGCGTTATGTCAGAGCGTTAAGGCGTAACTACGAGCGTTGACGGGCGTCACTGCATTTTTCGAAGAATTAGTGACAATTCCATGGAATATCTAGAAAATCAGAACTTCTGAGCTATTTCACCAGGGCGTTGAAGCGTTAAGCTTGGTGTTGGCGGTCGTTGCTACAAGTACGCCCTTGATAGTGGTTTTCCCCTAGTTTAGGGGTAAAGTCCGTGTTCCGTTTTTTTTTAAATTTTTTTTTTTATATTTTCAGGGAAAATCCTGATTTTACATGCACCCACCCATGCACCCAGGCCACGATAAGCCCGGGGACCGATATGACCCCTTTTGGATAGGGTTGATAGGTGTTTTCCCCTAGTTTAGGGATAAAGTCCGTGTTCCGCTTTTTATATTTTTTCTGGAGAAACTTTTACATACACCCACTCCCCCACTCTCTCAGCAGGCCCCAGTGGAATGTGAAAATTCCTCAGCTCATCGAATCATTTTACCCCACCACGTAGAACAACACAAATTACATAGACAGTCAAATGATATGCCGCTATAGGAAAGGCCGGATCGGCATAACCATAGTATGTATGATAGGAAACGGAAAGAGGCCCAGTTTTGCAAATTTAACATAATCGGAGTTTATTCGAGAAGTTTTATGAATGCTAAAGTTAAAAAAAAAACATTATAGAAACCCGACACAATATACAGTCATACGCAGACAATCTGATGTCGATGGACAAAGACTCATAACAGCGACCTAATCGATATATAAGAAACAAGATTTGTTCTTTGTACAAAGATTCATTTAGAAAATTGATTTTTGGTCGCTCGTGGCGACACAACATATCATATGTACATTTGTAACTCTATACGCCATGTAGAAAAGAAGGGGACATTCCTGTTATTTAGCTTAGTCGTATACATATCATTTCACCGTCGAATGAAACCAGAACATTGTACATGTAATACGATTTGATCAGCATAATGTAACTTACGGACAATTCGTATACAAATATATTTTTTTCTTTTTTTCACATAATATTACATATTTATTTCTGGTTATCACGAAAATAACTTTCGCCAAATTAATTTTTTTTTCACTTGCCGTTTGTACTTTCAAGTAGTTTGTCTGCGAGAGGCATTGGTTTGCTCGTTCGTCAATCTCAGTTTCTTTCACGGACATAATGATATCGTTCGAATCAACTTGCAGCCTATGTTGTTATGCGGGATCTCGGGTATGGTAAATCACGTTTTAAAGAAGTTGAAAACAAAACTCTCAACTTTTTGGGAACAAATATTAATCGTGTATATTATTCCTGCACGTATACATAAGTAATGTTAACAGCGAATAAACGTGCACATATTCTACGCTTCGGTTAACTATAACGGTAGTTTGTCAAATGAACAAATTGTGTACACTGCATACACAAAGTCTTTACTGTAAAAGTTATATGTCTGAGATATCAGTTATTCCTGTCCTATTTCCTACATATGCGTAGACTAATTCTGACAAACATATATCATCGATACTATAAAACAGTTGGGAGGTTATGGAGACCTGCTCTTCATTTACATAATGTATGCGCTAATATTCTCTAGCATTTGATCTTGATAATATACTTTCAAAACACATATCAGTATCTGTATCTTTAACATATTGCTTTTTGCCAATCTGACATTTCAACTGTTTGTACAGATATTTACAGATTTTTGCTTTTAACAAATAGACACACACAAAAACTCGAGTTAATTCGGGCCGCGTAGTTGAAACGAAGGTATGATGCTATTGTCCCCTTAATAAACCCTTTTCCCACGTGGGGCGGAACAACAGAACACCTGCCTTACCATTAGTGACTAGGAGAAGTCGAATTCAACGGTCAAAGTTGGTTGACCTCTATTGTACTCATGTGGCGTGAGAAAACCGCTTTAACTTTATAGAAATACTATCAAATACGCGTGTTCACGATCGACCAGTACATCACAATTATGACGAGGAACAAGGTTTAATTCACGATGGCCGCCTTCAAAGGAAATGACGAGTGAGTTGTTTTGTTTCTTTCGAATATAACCGTTTTTTTTTTGCATATAAATTGTAAATTATATAAACACCCGAATGAAATGACCTGTGTTTTTATTTCGATCGACTGCACTGCTAGTTGTACTCCACTTTATACACTTAGGATGGTTGTTATAAGAACAGCGGCTTATTGTAATGTCGTCCAGCAAGTATTTCTATGATATATTTTTCAAACATACTCTTTTTTCAGTCAATACTGGTCCGACTCTGGTTACAACATGCCCGATACTCCCACGAGTTACTCGTCGCCGCCATCATCCGAAATTTCGTACAGCTTGTTCGACGATGTACTAGGGTATGTAAACCTCATTAGACATCCGTCGCCCTATAAGTGCTTCCTAAGGCTCAAAATCCAAAAGACCTGTTTCATTAATTATATTAGCACCTAAATTATCATAACAGATATATAAAAAAGCAAATTGGAGTTATTTAAAAGATGAAAGTGGTCATCAGTTTTCAACGATGCCGACAAGATCAATGGATATTGTGTTTATCATAACCGTCTCGTAATTCAATGTTCGTAGAGTGTAGCACATTGCCGTGAACTCTCGAGACCTAGTTAATTTATGACTAAATGATCGTAGTAAGTAAGTAAGTTTATTTTCGTAAGCTACATGGCTTATTGGTATAATCTAGAGTCATATACAGCGGCGAGTGGGCTACTATTGTTTCACTGGTCTCTGAGTTTCGTACATTTGTCTAAATATTTACCTATATTTAAGTATACGCCACTTAACATATGTCACTCAGTTTCTGCCTAATCATTTAGCGATTATCGTGCATTTACAGAGTTAATGATCCTGTTGATAGTGACCCCGTCCTAATTGTTATCTCCGATGACGAGGATGATGTCATCGTCATAGAAGGCGATGGAAGCGATGTCATCATGTGTGACGACGTCTCGTCCTCAACCACCCCTCGAGTTAAAGATACTACCTTAATTAAAACGGCGACATTGTGAGTAACCATCATTCGTGTGAATAAGGGAAATGATAATTTATGTTGGAGGGAGGGGGAGTATGCTCTAATCACGACCGTAAGCGATCTTTTACCGGGGGTCAGTTTGAGTTCGATCGGAAGTCCATTGGTTCAGTTTTTTGAAGAACAGGTGTCATTTAACTATAGAGTAAATTCATTCTATTATACTACGCTCAACCATATTTGACATGCGCGCCGTATCAGATTATTAATAGAAATTCCTTTTTGTTTTTCTTCAGAGACGAGATGAGACTACGGATAATAGAATTGGAAAACAGGGACCGGACGCAGAGAGAGTACATATCGTATCTAGAAGAAACGCTGTGGAGGGAGAACAAAAATTGACAATAGAATAACCGTGAAATAACTCGAAGTGAAGATGTGTGTTTGGGGAGGGGTAGATTGGGGTGAATTTAAAAAAATAAAAAATGTATATATCGTCTACTCTAATACACGTTGTTGACTTAGTTTTTATCAACCGTTCACCAGGATGAAAGACACGCTACGATTCGGGCGTTAGATGTTTTGAGAAAGGAAGCGCTTGGATATTTTCTCAAAGGAACTAACGACTGATAATGCGAACTTACCCTCATCCACTGTTTTCTCGTCGTCCACGGTATGCGGACTGGAAATACCGATCGCCCAATTACGTCAAAGACGCACCTTCGTGCGCCAGAGGCTTGTGACAAACGAACTAGAAAACACTCGCCTTTTATCTTAATCGTCGTCAATGGGTCACGTGATGTCTTTATTCCTAGCTAACAAAGGAGCTGCTAAATATAGACGTCACTCGACCCAGTAACCCGATCACGACCCCTTAAAGGTCGACGCGACCCAGGTCATGACGACCCAAAACCCTAATTACGTAACACTATGACGTCATACCGCCCAATTAGGTCGATTTCTTACGTCATTCGACCTATTTCGATTGACGACCTACTTTCACGTGACCTCGACCTACTTTCGCGTGACCTCGACCTACTTTCGCGTGACCTCGACCTACTTTCACGTAACCTCGACCTACTTTCGCGTGACCTCGACCCCAGTGACGTCATACGATGACGTCAAACGCGTCATACGTGACCTAGATAAGGACAGCAGGACCCCCTTACTACTAACGTATTGGTTAAAATTTTCATTGATATCATTGATCATCATCCGGAAGATTGCGGGAAATATCTACTCGAATATTAACTGTACATGTGTAGGATTTGCATTAGTGGAACTATCATGGAGTGTTTCACTACTGCTACTACTCGGTAAAAGTAAAATCGCTTAAACCTACCTGGCCTTGGGGGGGGGGGGGGCAAAATGCCCTTCCCCCCTACCAAACTTTCCGCGATCTCTCCGGAACGGCAAAACATAGAGAGCTGAAACTCCGTGACTTTATAATCTGTCATATTGGGGTCATTTTGAGCATATTTGCATAACCCCGCGAGCAGAGGATCATGGGTCAAATCAAGATGACGGTCACCTGGGGTACCAGAAAAGTGATGTTTTTGTCATATTTCTTAAAAATTTCTGCTTTTCCGCGATGAAAAGTGGGCAAAAACTATTTTATTTCACTTCACATTAATATTTACCAATTTATCATGTAGTTTATGCGGAGAAATTGGATAAATAAAAAATTCGGAAAATTTGACCGAAAAATCGACCCAAAAATGCCGTTTTTGAAATTAACGTCTCTGGTAGAGAGTGACCCAGGGGTAGGTTTTAGCCCCCTAGCTCAAGGGGTAAGAAAAATAATTGGGGGGTGGCATTTTACACCCTCCCCCCCAGGCCAGGACAGGTCCCAAAAAGGTCAGGCCAGATAGGGTTAACTTCCTCTGCATGCCAACGAGGATGACTGGATGTTTCCAATTTTTTCATCGCACATTCGGCCGTTATGATGCCCAAAAGCCTCTTAGAGTGATGTGATTTTCATGCTTGTTCAAGTTATCCCACCCCTTGAACTTTATCGGACACATAGCACAGGTGAAGGAGATGACACGATGTTGATTTATGTGACGAAAAAGACTGAATTTGCTTACGAATGATATTTCACAATAATGGAAACTAGGAGCGTTGGATGGTGTCAGGGATGGAGGATTTGATACTGGTTGCATGCCATCCATGCGAATCTCCTCCTCACTCATTCCGTGATCGCAAAACTTGTAAGAATTAAAGGATTTTTTATCTTTATTCAGTTGATCATGCCTCTTAAATTACGCGAAACATATATTGTACGTTAATGATTTGTCTCCGTGAAACTGTTGTTCCTTCATGTACCGATTGAGACTACATTTTTGAATGAATGTTTTATAACTTGTAGCTCATTTGTGATGTTTATAGACCAGAATGACTGGAAGTGATGACGTCATCTGTATATCATCTATTTGTACGTCATTCGAATGTCTGTTTAACATAATAGAGATTATTAACGCTTGTACTGTAGGTGTTCAAATGTCACTTTTATAAATGAGTCGTACACATGCCCACGAAGGTTACACGATTAGTGTGTGTCTGTTAACGTGGGTGGCTATCGTAGAAAATCATTCAGATCCCCCGAATCATCTGTCCGTGGGACTGTCATTGATATACGCGAAAACATTACTAATTTCAACAAAGACATACCCTCGGTTTATCACCTCAAGGTTTTCTATTTCCGTGTCGAAACAGATATATTATCTGAGCCATTTGTGATTTGCTCTACGTTTTTAAGTTTAATATTGATCTACAAATCTGGATTTATATCTGCATAACTGCTTATCACATACCAACATTGCTTATTTCGGGGGGAGAATAAGGGAACTCACATTATATCCAGAGTATTTGATAGTGGCTCAATTCTGTCATCTGGAACGAGAAAAACTCCATGTTTGTTCTGTGCGGTATTCGGTATTTCAACACCCTCAGAATAGTGTTGTCCGTATTGTGATCGGGTGAGCTGATATGATGTTCATCTGAATCTATATTCATTGACAAATGTAGGCGTCGGTTCGTCTGCCAAAATCCCAATTCAGCCAGCAATGCGCTGTAATTTAAAATAATATCAAACTTTTCAATTGTATTTGACATAATTGTGTTTTACAGTAACATATATATACACGTTAATGCATGAACTTGGTATACTAGTTTTCCCTATGAAATAGATTAAAGTGTTGCTAGAAAAAAATGACATATTTAGCGAATAAATGGCGAACTAGTCTAGTATTCCTGGAATTAGCGTAATTCATTATAACTTTGAAAACAGTAACGTACTTCGTGTCAATGACTGTCGGTATTGGGTATGGGATCTGTGTTTGAATAGCTTGCCATAATGATGTCGGAGAGTTGAGTTACTGTCACACTCAAGAATATTTCGCTCATATGGTGACAGCAAGTTTGAATGGTGGAGGCAGCCAGAATACCCAGAGAGAAACCGTCGGCAAGTAGCTGGCAAACTTTCACAAACGCACCAGCGGGGCTCGAACCCGTGCTGGTTCAGCGGTGCGAGCCAGCAGAGGTGTTGCGATCTGTAAGAAAACTGACACTTTAACGCCGTTTGACAGAAATTTTTATAGCTTTAAGTGTAACGTTCGCAAATATGGCTGACAACTCATTACAAATTATAACCACTTGACCAAGCATATGAGTTATGTTTTGACGGGTTAAATTCTCGGCTTTTTTTAACATAGCCGGCTGATCTCTGTAGATACTGACATTCGTATTAGGATATATGGAGAATAGTGAAAAGAAGGTCCCAGCCTACATGGATAAAGAACAGGGAACAAGGGAGTCGGGTGTTCTATACAATCATTCAAATACGCTGGAGTGGAACAATAACCGCAGAATGTTATGTGCACATAAAAGGCTAGTATATTGATTCCAGGATGTTAAAATTTTACATGGTAAAAAATTCAAGAGGTTAAAAGTTCAGCGGACAAAGGAACAGATATATGAGAAACGAATAAAGGAATAAATGATCCAGGAGCTCAATAGAATTAAAGAGTTTTTTTTAATCACTGGAGCTTGACTATATTATCATTAGATTATACCCAATGATAATGGTGAATTGAGACAAAGGAACAGCTACGCGGAAAAAGCCTAAAGGGAATAAGGACCCAGGTGTTCGATAAGACGAAAGAGTTTATTAAACATCGGCCGAGCGAGGCTGCATGTGGAATATATACCCATTACTGGTATTAAAATGAATGACAATGAACAATTGGAATACCGTGAAGCAAAAGCGCGTGTATACTGAATTTCAGACGGTACTAAAAATTCACGATGTTAAAATTTCACTAGAGCTTTAGGAACAAATGGGGTCGAGATGAAAACGAGACTAAGGGGTGTTAAAAGTTTCCTGAAGGCGAGAGAGGGACAAGATGGGTTAAACTTTCACGAGGCCGAATGATAGCATCTATACCATTTAATTTCTTCTCATTTCACATGTGTTTCTGGGCAGTTTTCCACTACTGATATCTATGAGCCTGCATGTACATCACAAATTACTTCGAGAAGACTATGTTAAAAATAAATGCGGGGGTGTTTGGGCGGTAGCGGGAGGGGCACTATAGGAATAAATAGCAACTTCAAGAGCACTTTCGGCTCCCTAACCGTTGAATCTAAAAAGCCCACGTTTTGATCAGTTTTTCTACATGTGCAATCAAAGCCCCAGTAATACACATAAATGTTTTTTCTGTGTCATCAATCTTTTGTTTATTTTTTATCTTATTTTGAGGTGTTGCTCTCTTAAGTAGATGCAGATGTGTTTCAAGATGACCATCTGGAATACAGGTACATAGTTCTAGTAGCTATACATTTGCCTGTCTGTGATTTATTGAGTGACACCATAACCATAGTTATAACCGATTCGTGGGAAAACGACAGCATTCGTATACTTTCAGTGACAGATTTTCTTATGGGCTACTCATTTCCGATTAATAACACGGGCAGGCAAATTAGCCATTCCCTTCAAAATTTCATCGGTAGATTGTTAGGTATACAGCTAATAAAACTCTCGTGAAAGATAAATCTATCGGAAACTGATTGAACGGTGAACACTCAAGCGCTACCATAATCATGCAAATAGATACCGTACACGACTACTGTTCAACTAAACGTCCACAATTGCTCTGATGAGGAACTGCGAATAACTGGAGCCGAAAAATTCAAAACTCTGCCTTTAACCCCTAAATCCATGTAATAATGTGCATTTGATACGTAGACGTTATGAGCAGTTACGCAATCAAGATAAACTGAGGATTTGTGTATTGTAAACATGGGTTTCAGGTGGAGATCATCTTGAAATATACAATGACCATGATTCAACCAAGGATATCATGTCGAAATCTACTTCGTTGACTCTATAATTCTGCCTGTAGCAACTTAAATCTATTAAATATCCCAAGTGTGGAGCGGTTTAACTAAACTCAAAATAAACTAGACATTGTTGGTACAATGACACGGTATTTTCATGACTGATACCCCAAGCGTATCCTCTCGCTGTAGCGGGATGTGAACTAACGCAGAATTAGAAAACATAATGTAATAAAACGCCATATATGATATAATGTCTATATTAGGGATGGAACCTTGGTTATTGTTTTCAGTTACTTTGCGCTTGCTACACAATTCAGGTGGTTTGCTTTGTTTTAAAACAGTGATAAAGTCATGCGGATATCTGTACACCAATTTTGAGTGGCGCTACAACATGATACGGACCGATTGGATCATATCACTTGGCAAATTATTGTTAAAGTCACCTACTTAGCTGACATTATACCTGCATGACTGAGTTGAGCCGTAGTATCTCCGATACAGGAGCGCAGATATAAGTATATAAGCAATGCCTCGTTCTGTAGTTGATTCCGGCCGCTTTACACAGCTCGGTAATAACGCCGCTTACCACATATACCATTTAAGGATTGAGTGAATGAGTGACTGAATCTGATTTAACGTCGCTTTCAACACTTTCATCATTATTTCTGTCATATCAACACGTTTGGTTTCTATTTCTTTTCGCACCCGAAAACCACACGGCTCGGGTTCTATTGCTTTTAACACGTGGGACCCGACTGGTGGGGTCCTATTTCTTTTCACACTCGGGAAACCCACGGGTGCCTCAATTAACCGCGTCTTACGACAAGCTATCTAACGGGCCGAGGCCTATTCTTACCATGACCTGGAGTGTTCAAGACCACACCCTAGGGCAATCCCGGGAGACCCACAGGGCCCCACTATTCAATTATCAAAGATGCATAATTCATCATGGCCTAACGTGGATCGTCAGATATTTCATTCTAAACACGACGTTAATTTAATCTCGGGACTCGCCGGGTGACTTATTTAGTACATTCGGATAGTCCCAAAAGATTTGATTTGGTGCGTCGGGTTAAATACAGAACTTCGTCGGGTTAAATACAGAACTTCGTACTTCATCCCCTGGAAAATCGCTTAACCCTGTCTGGCCTGGGGGGGGGGGGGGGGCATTATGGACCAAACTTTCTCCACCATCTCTCCAACGACAGAAAAAATGAAAGCTGCCCCTCCGCGACTTTTCAGTTGATCATATTGGGGTCATTTTGTGTCTATTTTCATAGCCAGCCGAGTAGAGGAGCATGGGTACGTTCAACATGGCGGCCATGTGGGGTATCAGAAAAGGGAAGTTTTCGTCATTTTTCTTCCAAATTCTTGCTTTACTTCCAGGAAAATTGCACAAACTTTATTTTATTTCACATAAGGCTATTATCTACTAATTTACCATGAAGTGTTTGCAAAAAAACTCATTTTGTTAAGAAAACACATAAATACATTAATCTCTTTAAATAAATCTTCTGTGTTCATATGTAATCTCATCAGTGAAACATGCCAGATGGTTCTCATCACTAGTTATGCATGTTAAAATCAATAAAGCGGGCCTCAGAGTAGACGAGTTTATAACAAGGTCTGTGCTTAAGACTAGTAAACTACAGATGACATGTGACCTCAGTGACCTTAGTTTCTGACCTTTGTCCCTGTTTTTTCCGTAGTCGCGAATATAGTCCGTTAAAAACTTGACAACATATTTTTGTTGGTGTTTAAAGCGCGATTCGTCAGTATTCCTGAAACGTATGATATCTATAATTTCAGGAGCGACTTCAAACATTTCTCTCTGAGGTGAAATTGTTTTACTTTGCGAACTATTTGTCAGAAAATGACAGAGCCGGGGTGCAGATTTGGCTATGCTGAAATGTTCAGGTTGTCATCAAATGTATCCAAGCTGTAGATGGTTGAGAGATCTGAAACCAGACAGGCGTCAGACGATCACGTGATCCAGCGTTTAGCAATATCCGCCCACCCAACCCGGTCGTTCAAGCCGTCAGTTCAGCTTCGGAGATCTCTTGCCAATTTATTGAACAAATAGGTTACAAATATACATATTCTAATTTCTTTTCTCCAATTCTGTCGTCATATTACTGGAAATATTTATTTCCAGATGACATGGAAATACCTAATAGTGAATCAGTCTCACGTATATCCGCATTGATAGACACGAATCGCCGTGGCCTATTAGATAACGCGTTGGCCTAGCAACCCACAGGTCTGTGGTTCAAACCCACCCGAGGTTGACGAATTTTTGTTTTCTTTCATCTTCACTTCGAATTGATCAGTTAATCGAAATATTATTCATATTTATATTTACGTGACCAAAATATTTTCTGACTCTACAATATTTTGGATTTCCAGGCAGTAAATAAGAAATCAGTATTTGTTACGGTTGAACAGCTATAACGATTCCAAATAAGAGCCAACTCGTCATGTAAGACGGCATTAACTTAACCGATGCCTCGAGTGTAAAGGTGGAATGGACAACGCTCCTTGAATGGGAGATGAAATCAACAAGTGACAACAATTACTGCGACAGAACCCTTTAACGGCTTAATAGAGGGGGGAAATTATTTGATCGATATCTCTAAAACTATGATGGCTACAGTCTGAAAATTTCATATGCAAATACATAAATATATTGTCTCAATAATACGTACAAATAGTGGGGATTGGATGAGCAGTTTAATAATGGGATGAAAAAGCAGAAAATTTCCTAAATCGTAAAAAATCTCAAAATCTTTCTCCAGCCTTTTTTTGAGATGAAGTAAGTTTCTGTTACTTCATGTAATGACTTATATTGCTATGCAAATTTCCAGTTCAAATGCCCAATAGTTTTTAGAGTATGGCCTTGTATTTGTAAAACTGTCAATGCCCACAACTGAAGAACCAAGGTAAATAACAGGTTGAAAATTCAGTGACAATATACTGGTATAATGGGGAACATTTGTTCCAAAGCGATGCATACGGTGTATAGTTTTGGACAAATTTACATATGACACTTTTTACATTCTGCGATATGTATGGCCAAGGTTTCATGTTGTGTTGTAACCAGTACCAAAGGGAGACAATTCAGTGTTTGATGTTATGTTATTGTCTCATGGCGCTCAGTGACATAGTTGTGTTTGAATTGAAAGCGGTATTTTCGATTTTTGGCCCTGTGTACCTGGAGAAACAAGGTGAATATCAGGCTGCCATTTCAATGACGTCATACCTTTGTCGTGAGGAACATTTGTACAGGATTACAGATTCCTTTGAGATATCGTTTTTGAGAAAATCAAGTGAAATCCTTTTCACGTTTGGTGATATTCAAGATGAAGTTCAAATTGGATCGATTCGTAATCAATGCCAAAAGACAGACAATTCAGTGTTTCACAATATCTCATTGTTTACTGACTGTCAGTTTGATAGATTTTCAGCAAATGGAAGCCGTATTTTTTTATTTTGCATGCTTACCATTCTAAAGGTAATGGTCGTTGTCGGGTCCGGACACATGCGACCAAATTATGATGTGGCATATGTCACATGGCCCAATTTGCAGTCTGATTGGAAAAGCCGTTCAAGTACTGACCCCTAAAGTTTTACGTTCTACTGCGACGAATCTATATGTCAAAGGTCAAATTTAAGGTTATATTCTTTTAGGTCATAAAATTGTCCATTAGCAGTAGAAGAATCGACACCGTGGCTTGTTTCCTTATAAAATGACAGTTTTTGGAAAATATTAAAAGGGTGATTACTACTCTTTCTTGTTATATAATAGATTGAAAATAAAACTACAGCATGGCTATACATAAGACTTACGAATACTCTAGTATCTTGCAGATCTGCTGTTTCGATTTGTCTGCACACCGACGACACGAAAAACGTCACCAGGGAAGAGAACCCCGAAACTGTTCTTCTGATCTACTTAATTTATTGACTCAGTGTTGCGAATTTCTTAAAACACTTACATTCCAAATCTCAGTCAGATACTCTTATCCGTTTAGTCGGTATTCGCAAAATGAATGTTTACTTTGAGAGCTTATAGGTCAAAAGGTCAAAGTCAAAGTCATGTGTCGAGACAACCATGCGTGACCTAAGATACATGCCTATACGTGTGCCCAATATCTAAGCAGTACATAAAATCGTTGAGGTCGTTTTGCTCTGTATAAAAAATTGCTCCGAAAATTGGAATAGAATAACAATAGGTATTTCCAGATGACATAGAAATACCTAATAAAGCGCAGACTGCAATACGATACATAGTGTATCGTATTGCAGTAGTCGCTTTATTGTCCTCCGCCACGAAGTGGTGGGAGGACTTGGAAATGCTAGCCGTCCGTCCTTCCGTCCTTCCGTTCCTCCTTCCGTCCGTCCGTCCGTCCGTCCGACATCTTGTGAACGCGATATCTTGAGAACAATTCGACCAATCGACTTCAAACTTAGGAAGGTCAGACGGCCATTGGTATTGATTTTCACTAAGGTACGTAATCCAAGATGGCTGCCATTGACATATTGGATTCTGTCCGTCCCAGATCTTGTGAACGCGATATCTCGAGAACAATTCGACCAATCGACTTCAAACTTGGGAAGGTTCTTCGCGTCAGTCAAGCGGCCATTGGTATTGATTTTTACTGAGGTACGTAATCCAAGATGGCTGCCATTGACCATATTGGATTCTGCCCGTTCCACATTTTGTGAAAGCGATATCCCGAGAATAATTCGACCAATCGACTTCAAACTTGGGAAGGTTCTTCACATCAGTTAGATGGCTATTAGTATTGATTTTCACTGAGATGGCTGCCATTGACCATATTGGATTCCATCCGTCCCACATCTTGTGAACGCGATATCGCGATCATAAATCAACCAATCAATTTCAAACCTGGGAAGGTTCTTAACATCAGTTAGATGACCATTGGTATTGATTTTCACTGAGGTACATAATCCAAGATGGCCGCCATTGACTATACTGGATCCCCTCCGTCTCGCATCTTGTGAACGCGATATCTCGAGAACAATTTGACCAATCGACTTCAAACTCGAGAAGGTACTTCACATGAGTTAGACGGCCATTGGTATTGATTTTCACTGATATAGTGTGTAATTCAAGATGGTTGCCATTGACCATCTTGGATTCCATCCATCCTGCATCTTGTGTCAACCAGTCGACTTCAAACTTGAGAAGGTGCTTCACATCAGTTAGATGGCCATTTGTATTGATTTTCACTGAGGTACGTAATCCAAGATGGCTGCCATTGGCCATCTTGGATTCCGTCCGTCCCGCATCTTGTGAACGCGGTATCGTGAAAACAATTCGTCCGATTGACTTCGAACTTGCGAAGGTGCTTTACACCAGTTAGACGGCCATTGGTATTGATGTTGTATGTAATCCAAGATGGCTGCCATTGACCATCTTGGATTTCACTCACCCATATTGTACCCATCTGTGTTGTGAACGCTATATCTTGATCTATGTCACCCATCGATTTATAAACCTCACCATCCACAAATCCATATACAACTACAGAGCTACATTCCAGTGTTACACTACCCATTAGTGCTTCTCAAACCTCCTCAAATTGTCTCAACAATTCCAGAAAATCGTCTCTTTCCACATACACATAAGTAGTAGTGTAAGTTGATTTCGAACCAACTTTTCCAGGGAGGTAACTCTTGGTTCCTTTTTTCCGCCAGGGGGCGCTCTTGTAGGTATGACGTCACTTCCGGTCTGGTGAATGGAGCGTGACCTGGGGAACATGATATGATATGTACTGACCTGTCTGTGGGTTTTTCCACAATGTCGTTCACCTTCGTGTCTCTTGGGTGATCTCCGTGTTTCTTCGGTCAGGTCCATGTCTCCTCGGTGAGGTCACCGTGTTTCTTCTTCGGTCAGATCCGATCTTCAGTCACTTCCCATGAAAAGACACGGAGGTGGCCGAAGACACACGGAGGTGCCCCAAGATGTCACGGAGGTGCCCGAAGATGTCACGGAGATCACGAAGAGACACGGAGGCGCCCGAAGATGTCACAGAGGCGCCCGAAGAGTCACGGACGCGCCCGAAGAGTCACGGAGGTCACCGAAGAGACATGGAGGTGACCGAAGACACACGAAGGTCACCGAAAACACACGAATGTGTCGAAAAAACGTATAAAAGTGGGAATTTTTAGAGGATTGCTGCATTCATTGGCCTGCTTCACCAACCTGCCTCACCAGCCTACCTGACCATTCCGAGCCTCACCGCAGCATGAGACGTGGAGAAGATTTTCCAGGGGTTCCAGGAGCGCCTCCGGCTGATGCCTTGCCCGAAGACGAGCGTGTGAGTGAGATTTATCGACGTCACTGGAACACCATACGCCATTGTTTTCATCGTCACCGTCGTCTATTGGACTTGTATAACTTTCGACTGCAGGACCTCACGTATCTTTCTACCTATGCCGAGAACATTTTCACAGACCACGTGACAGCTTTCAAGTTGAATATCACATTCGGCTACATCTTACGGCACAAAGAGACGGACCAGTTGCGGTATTTTTATCCCAGCAATAATACTTATGTGTTTGATCAACCCTTCACGGTGACGGATGCAATTTCTCTGGAGCCACTCATCGACCAACTGACTACGTTGGACCCATTGGAATGGGCCCGGTTGCACCGTCCCAACACCAAATGGACTGTAGAAATGGTGACGAACGTCACATTTTTCGTCACGAAAATGAGAAATCATCCTATCGGTGCTCCTGTCATTCTTCCACCTTGGCTGCTTCATCGAAGAGGACTGTATGCGTTAACGCGAGGCGCAAAGGGTCCCTACAACGACCGGAAATGTCTGTTTCGGTGTTTGGCCGTGCATGTGGACGAGTGTAATCCCCAGGCTTGTGACAAAGTGGCCAATGGCTATTGGAGACAGTATTTACGAGAGCAAGACCTGGATGAGCGGCAGTTCCGGGGAGTCCCCTTCAACTATTTGGATGTCGTGGAAACTCTGTTCAAAATCAATATCTTTGTATACCGATTACGATGCGAGGATGACATATTTGTGGCTGAATTGGTTCATCGCTCAACAGAACGGTATGCTTCTACGATGAAAGTCAATGTCTTCGACGACGGCGGGGTGAGTCATTTATCCCTCATCTACAATAAGAGCCTGTACGCGCAATCCTACAGTTGTGCCCAATGCCATCGGGTGTTTGACCAATCGTCCAGCTTACATCGGCACGAGAAGATTTGTGACAACAGTGTGAAACGCAAATTTCCTGGTGGCGTGTATCATAATACGCCTACTATTTTCGAGGAGCTGGCCGATGAGGGTCTTGTCATACCGGAAGAGGACCGTTATTTTTCCTACCGGGCGTGTTACGATTTCGAGGCCCTATTGGAGCCCATGGACATGTTCTCAGCGAAAACGCAGTGGACGCAGCGCCATATTCCCCTGAGTGTCAGCATTTCCACCAACGTGCCCGGCTATGACGCTGCGCCTGTCTGTTTCGTGTCGTCGGGGGACTCCCATAAGTTGATTACCCGCATGATGGGTTATTTAGAGGCCAGTACGGAATTGTTGGTGTCCAAGTTCCAGGACGTACTGGACCAACTGGACGACCGGATTCCTATACCCGGTGTATCGTTCAGCGACGATGAAGAGTCAGAGTCGGAGTCGGACACCCAGGAGCCGGAACCCATTCAGTCGCAGGATGTACCTTTACCTAAACCGTACGCGGAGAAATTGAAAGCCCGCTTCGTACAATACCTAGGCCAGTTACCCGTGCTCGGCTTCAACTCGGGGCGATACGATCTCAACATGGTGAAGGAATTTCTCTACCCTTACTTGGCCCAGGCTAATACCATCAAGTCCGTCATCAAGAAGATCAATAATCATATGGCCCTCACTACCACATCATTCCATTTCCTGGATGTACGGAACTACTTAGCTCCCAATTATAGTTATGATCAGTGGGTGATGGAGTATGACTGTGCACAAACCAAAGGGAGGTTCCCTTACACGTATATATCGACGCTCGACCGCTTGGAGGAAACACAGTTGCCACCCCGGGACGCGTTCTTTGACGATTTGAAGCAAGTGGAATGTTCGGAAGACACGTACCGGGAACTACAGCAGGTATAGAACGACCAACATATGCAGACCTTGCGAGATTTCCTGATATGGTATAATAACTTAGATGTGGTTCCTTTCCTCGAAGCGGCCGAGAAAATGGTTCAACTCTTTCGTCGTAAGATGCACGTCGACATATTCAAGGAATGCTTGAGTTTACCGGGTCTGGCGCTTCGCCATCTCTTTCAAGATTGTCCCACTTACTTCTCGCTGATACAGCAAAAAGACGAGGACATGATTGTCTAAAACAGAACATCGTCGGCGGGCCCAGTCTTATTTTTCACCGCTACCACGAGAAGGACGTCACCACTCTCCCGGGTGGGAAACCCTGTGCCAAAATCATCGGATTCGATGCAAATGCCCTGTACCTGTGGTCCCTTGCCCAGCCCATGCCCAGCGGTCATTATACGCGCTGGTTGGCGGAAGGTCAGCATTTCACACCGCAACGCACCCCCTACAAACATCTCGCCGACCAGTGGTTGGACTGGGAAGCCTATCGACGGGGAATCAGACCAACGCCACAGAGAAGCGGATAGGAGATCGTCGACTCCCCGTCGATGGGTTTGCCCTTGTGGGTAGAACACCGACCGTATTTCAATTTTACGGCTGCTATTGGCACGGCCACGAATGCCATTTCAGCGCTGGACGCTTCAACCAACGACGTGGGAAATCGGCGGAAGAATTACGGGAAGAAGTCCAGGAGAACGGAGATTACATCAAAGAGAGAGGATACCATCTCATCGAAATGTGGGAGTGTGAATTTCACACCATGTGCCAGGCCCTCCCACATTTACGCCGTTTCCTTAAAGCGCGCGAGTACCCTCTCAGTCGTCGGCGACTCCTGACTCTGCCACAGATGTTCGACGCCATTCGTTCCGGGGACCTCTAAGGCTTTGTTGAATGCGACCTGCATGTTCCCGACACTCTCAAGCCACTCTTCGCCCAGTGCCCACCCATCTTTAAAAACACACTGGTGGGTCGGGATGACATTGGAGACACCACGTGTGCCTATGCTGAGCAACACGAGTGTTTGCCTCGACCTCGACGGATGTTGATTGGCAGTATGTGGGCAGAGGAAATCTTGCTGGGCACTCCGCTACTACAGTGGTACATCAGCCACGGCCTGGAAGTCACGCGCGTGTACCAAGTCTTACAGTATGTACCCAACGCCTGTTTTGCGGGGAATGTCCACATCGTGACGTCTGCCCGTCGTCAAGGCGATCAAGACCGAGTAAGGCCATCATCGGTGAATCGTGGAAGCTCACGGGGAATGGCTATTATGGCAAAACGGTCACTAACCAAGATAAGCACATGACCGTGAACATCTGTACCACCCCACAAGCCCGCAAAAAGGTGAATTCTCCCCTGTTTCGGTCCGTCGAGGTCATCGATGACGACACCTATGAAATCACTTTAGCCAAAAGACTATCCGTTACAACCTGCCCCTCCAAATTGGATGTATGGTATACCAGGTGGCCAAGCTGAGGATGCTCCAGTTTTTATATGATTTCATGGCTGTGTATTTTAATCCATCAGACTGGCAACTCATGGAGATGGATACAGACTCTGCTTACATGGCCGTGTCTAATGCGGATTGGGAGTCCCTGGTCAAACCCGAGTTACGTGCACAGTATGAGGCGGAACGGGACCAGTGGCTACCTCGACGTGACCATTACCAGTACGGCAAGCGGACGCCGGGCCTCTTCAAGTTGGAGTGGAGTGGCGATGCCGTGATTGCTCTCTCCTCGAAGACGTATTACTGTTACGGTGGAGCGGAAAACAATAAGTTTAGCTGCAAAGGGGTGAACCGGCGCGATCCGGCCATCGACAAAGCCTTGTACCTGAACGTGCTGCAAAGCCAGGCCAGTGCGAGTGGGACTAACAGAGGATTTCGGGTCGTGGACCACCAGATGCGGACGTACATCCAGAAACGAGATGCCTTCACATTCTTCTACCCCAAGCGGAAAGTCCTTTCCGATGGCATCAGTACCACTTACCTGGACTTGTGAAACTATGACATTTGATATACTTTTCATGATACGAGTTAAAACTATAACTGTAAAAAAAAGTCAGAATGGCCGCCAGTCCTAAGTGCTGGTCTGCGCAATGCAGGACGTGGGTTCGAATCCGACTCCTCACAGTTTTTACACACCTACCGTTTTCTTTTGTACATATTCTATACATTCTTGTTCACTTGAATAAAAAAAAGTCAAAAACATTACTTGTGTTTTTTCATGAATTTTTTTATTAAACATCAATGAACGTCAGAACAACAACGTCATAACAAAAAAAAACAATGAGAACACCACGCGGTGCATTGAATCAATTAAGACAACCAGAGAAATGGGGCATGCACATTAAAACGAGAGGCAGTCCAGTCTTATACGAGTACATCACGGTCTTCGGTTTGAGAATAATCATCACACATTTGTATGATCGTTTGCATAGAATGTCCTCTACTCCGGTGAGTGAGATAAAACACACAGTACTGTCCGCATACACTACTCAAGGGTCCTTGTAATCTTTTAGTATTCCAACGCCACACTGTAGTAGACACGTCCATGAACTTCACCAAATCGGGATGCAGGGATGCAAGTTCGTAGGAATCAAAGTATTCGCCTTGGCCCAGGGTGTCCACGTACACAGCCACCCAATGTTCACCGTGTCGAGGACCAGGGTCTATATTCAGGATGTAGGCTGCTGGGGTGGTTGGGGTGGTGGGAAACACATTGCGTGGAAACACACCTCGAAAGGGTACCCGAGGATCTCGCTGGAGTATGGCCATCAGCTGCTCTGTATCCATGACTCTAGCTGGCGCAGTCACACCGCACGTTTCTTTGCTGATCCACGGTGATGACGTTATCAAACTCGGCGTAGCAAATCACGTTAATGGTATGGAGTATAGGGACGGAGAAACGCAGTTCCAACCGTAAGTTTCCTTTCTTGAGCAAGGCCAGTTGATGATCGTGTTCCAAGGTTGGTGTGAGGTCGAAGGCGAACAAAGTGTACCCACGGCTAAAGTCTCGTCGAGTGATGGTATTTCCTTCGTCCTGATTGTTTTGTCCTGTGGCTGTAAACAGGTTCAGGTAGCTCCGCACATAGTGATGGTTACCAAAATGCGGTTTTAACGGACGGGCTGGAATTTGATGGCCGGCCACGTGCAGTGCCAAAAAGTTGACGTTGAAATGTTGAAAGTTGAACGGATTCTCACTCCACTGTCCATTGAAACTGGTGTTGGTGACACACGCCAGGGTAAGACGTTTAGGGAGATCCCCTAGAAATAAATTTTCACGATTGGCCAACATCGTACCTGCTGGCACAGAGAACACCTTGGTCTGTACGCGTCGGATGGGGTACAGGGCTGGTTTTTTCGATAAGGCTTCCATGTGACTCACCAACACGCCCTGTTGCAAATCCACCGTACGGACAAACAGGGCTGCATCTTCTATGATGATCTTGTAATTGGGGGCATCTCCATCGGACATCAAGGCGAAAGTGGGTGGGGAACGGATCAACTTGATCTTGATGGATACACCGTTCATCATGTAGCGGTCTTGCAGGAACAGATCGGCGTGCAGTCGTCCCATCATATCGACGGACGTGCTACGGGCTGTAAACTGCCTGCGATGGCCGAACCCATTATTGGCAACGGTGACGGCATCCATGGCTCCGGGCGTATCCCTGTAGTACAGCGAGGCTTGCAAGTGTTTTTTTTTTGCATCTTCTCCGTACGACAACAGCGTCTCGATGTAGGCTCGGTACGGGTACGTATTGGTGGACGTACTGATGAGTTTATCGTTCAGACTGATATCCACCTGTTGGAACACCGATGTTCTACCCAACGTCCTTCGGCGACACTGGTCTGTGTGGGTGGAATAGTCCACAAATCCAATTCACTGTTGGTAGACGGACACGACTCGGAGTGAATGAATGCCATTATGCGAAGATGTCTCTCTTACCCTTCTTCTTCCGGGGCGCGCGTCGTCGGTGTGTCGGTCGTCGAATGAGTCTTCCCTGTGCCGGTGGTTGTCTTTTATGGGGCTTTGGTGATCAAGATGCTGCCTGCTTCTTGGCCCGTCGTTTCAAGGCTTGTCGGGGTGCCGTTCCTCCCAAGATATCACCGACCACGCGCAGTCCACTGCGTACCGCTTGTTTACCCACCGCTTTTAATCCCCGTGTCACCAAGGGCAAGAACGTTTTGACGATGCTGCCCAGTATGTTACCCAACCCGTGACCTCGTTGCATGCGTGCACCGCTAAAGATGGGCAAGCTACCTCCCGTTTGTTTCTTGTAGTAGTCGGCATAGCTGGCCGTATGGCACTGGTAAGGCACGTACATTATACGAAGTGAAGAGAACGTGCTTGTCGGAAATGAAGTGTCAGCACCACTTTCCCTCGTTTGAATGCGACTGGGCGTCCCGTGTCATCTCTTATATCCACCGTGATCGTGTTGATATCGGTGTGTCGTACGGGCAGGTAGAGTATATGGTTGAAACTCTGGGTGACTTGATCGCCATACTTCTTTCTAATGGGCACCATCCGTAACAGAGGTGTGTTCACATCGCCCACAATATGGCTGTCCACCGCGTCCGAGTAGGCGTAGAGTCCGTACATACCCACTTTCATATCCATCACAACGTCGCCTGTGTCGGTGGTGGGACCCGCGTAGATGTCATAAGGGAGACCTAACATTTGCTGTAGCCTAGGACTGAGTTCCACACCCACGTTGGAGCTGAGCAGGATACAGGCCTTGTCGTTGTGTGCGTTGTAATCGAAGATCACATGATTTTTGAAGGGATAGGATTTGACGGGTCTTGAACTATTCGTCACTTATAATTCAACAATGTGGTCAGACCCTCTATGAACGCCTTCGGGGTATCGTATTGGCCTTCGGGTAGAATCAGTCGGTTTACTTTGCCTTCGTAGGTCACCTCGTACCATACTTCTTTGCCTCGCACGTTGTACCACGAGTAAGGGTATTGAATATCCACCAGTCCACATTCCCACCGTCCAGGTAAATGCAACGGTTGCGGTAATTGGGTCACGTACTTGGCCAAGGTGTTGTCAGGAAACACATCGAGCGAACTGTTACTGGGCAACGTGAGGTAAAACATGACGACTGAGCTTTCTTGCTTCTGCACCTGGCTTTAATATGGCTCCCAGGCCATGGGCGGATGACCTCGGCGTCGTGATCGTCGCGGTGACTTGCTATGTATCAAAGCTCTCGAGCGCTGGAGCCTCTTTACCGGGGATGGTGTTTTAAAGGGGGGAAAAGAAGGTGCCCGTCGTTGTGGTGTTTTGGGGGTGACTCCGGTTCCCAAGAAGATGGTGGTGGTGGTGGTGGTCTACTCGGCGATCGCTGGGTCCGCTGCATCCACCGCCAACGGTTAGGATTCCCCACCAATTCTTGAGGGACGTGTGTGTCTTTCAACCCCTGAGCAAAGGCTTCCCAGCCCGGTGGATTAGAGTGTTTGCGAGAGCGCACCGTATCGTTGATCAAATCGGTGATATGAGACCCCGGCACCACTCGGTTTCGAATAAGCAGTTCCCCCTGATCGCTCCAACCCATATCGGGATTCTGTTTCACCCGGTCCAACAATAAACGAGCCTTGATCTTGAATGCCTTAGGGACACTGGCCAACACTTCATCTTCCAGCTGAGGTGATGATGGCGGTGTGGGTGCTGGCGCTGCTGGTAGTGGTGCTGGTGGTGTACTACCCCTATATTGATCCATACACGTCTTGTACCGGTTCAGCGTCTGGTGGTAGAGTTGAATTTTCTCGTGATCGGGTAGTCGACGTTGGAGTATACTATTCATCTCTTCGTCGAGAGATTGGAGTTGTTGCACCGTGGCAGGCACGGGATAGGGTGATTGCAAACTCTGTAACAGCCGAGGTTCGACCAGCATCATATTTTTCGTATGTTCCATGACGTTAGCGTGCTCCACCCAAGATGGATCCTACTAACGGTCCCAGTACGGAAGCGGCTAAGGGTGCGAGGAGTGCCCCGAGAAATCCACCTCGCTGTAACACCTGTTTCTTTTTCTTTAAACTTCCCGTCTTCTTCACCAGCGTTCGGAGACCCGTCTTGTGCCGTTGCAATTTCCCTTTCTGCAGGGGACTGAGAGGAACATTCCCTTTTAACACAATATGAGCGACTTCACACAAACACCGTACCAATCCCGCGTCCGCGCCGCGCACCAGGGCCCTGCCCACCTCCGGTGGCGCGCTGCGTAAAACGCGGAGCGCCGGCGCGTGCTTCCGTATCCGTGCAGACATGATGAAGAAGTGAATGCTAGAGGGGTTGTGTCTTCTTCTTTTATTTGGGTGTGTACACCGTCTGGAACTCTCCGGGAAAAATGTGGGTGCGCAATCGAAGTGCCGAGGGTGTCCCTTGTTTCTAGTCGATGAGCAGATAACCGTGGGCCCCTTGGGTGGCATCTTCAAAGGCTTCCCGCACAAAGGCCGTGTTTTTAGGGTACATCTGTTTTGCCAGGTGCATAATTTGTGATGCGTCTCTGGGGGTTTTGAACAATACCACATACTGAGCATTCAAACTGATGTTCCTGTGCTCTTTGTTCTTACTGAAGAGATTCTGGACGATGTAGATGATGCTCAACCGACGATGATGGCGCGTCACCCGACTGTCCGTTTCGGTCATCAGATCGTCTACCACTACCAACGTATCTTCTGGGGTATCATCTGGGGGTAATCCTTCCACCAAGGTGAGTCCAGGTATGCGTGCCAGTTCCTCGTACGCAGGCTGCCAAGCTCCATAACACCAGAGGATGCGAGCCACGGGTGGTGAAATGTGGGCTGACCCGTGTTGGATGAGCCGTTGAACGAAGTGTGTTTTTCCCGACCCGGTCGGTCCAGCGATGAGACACGTGAAGGGATGCTGCCACCGAGGATCCATAGGTTTATTTGGTGATTTGCGCCAAGCGTTCAGAGGCCCACCACCGTTGTCGTGGATCCCACCGGGGGTCGTAGTCGTGCGGGTACCGTTGCCGTGGTAAACGTGGTACTATACCCACTCTAGGTGTTAGCGTCGTGGTGGTGGGAGTCCTATGTTGCCGTGGTTTTGCCCTGGTAGCTGTGATGGTGGAAGATGATGCGGGTGGGGAGCTCCTGGGGGTAGAACTAGGCAGGTACACGGGTGATACCCGGGTGAAGTTCCGTAGAGTAGGAGGAGGACTAGACCGCGTAGTGGGATGGGTTGTAGAACCTGGTGGTACCCTGGTAATGTTCCGCAGCGTAGTAGGAGAGATGGTGGTGGTGGTGGTGGTGTTGGGTGATTACACTTGACGTTGGGGGGGCCAGTATTGGACGAGTGGATGGTAGGTTGAAACAGGATATCAGGTACGCCAAATCGTAGAAGACTCCTCCAAATAAGGTACCCAGAAGCACTAGTAGACACACGACGGTACCGACTTGTCCTTTTCGAGTCCGCAGCAGTAAGGGCAGATGTGCACTATCCATGGTACAACCCTAGACTGAAGGCTGTAGGCGATGTGAGGTAGAATTTATAGCCGTTTCATGTCACGGGCTGAGACCCAGGAATTAAACGAACTGGGCCAACCTTGCCATTTGACGAAATGATAGGGGATGCCACGTCGACGTTCCGTTTTCAAAATCTTTTCCACCGTGTAGCAGTCTTTCCGTGTTTTTACCACCGGTTGTAATTCTGCCTCGTAAAACGTGCCTTGCAGTGTTTCTCCTTGTAGATCTTCCAGTTGATAGACGTGTGGGTGTCGAGGGCTATGGCGAACGATGACAAAGTGCTCGTCACTCCAGTTGGGCAAGTAACTTTCCTCAAATTGCCCTTTGACTTTACTGATCCGTACCACATCCCCGCGTTTGTAACGGGGTGACGTGAGTGGACTTGGTTCTATCGAGTACAGGGTACGGCGCACTTGATGTTCGTTGCGTTCCGTCACATCGAGGGGAGCGCGCTGGATACAGCGATGATAGGCTCGACTGTACCCTTGGACCAGTTGAGGTAGCACATCGATGTACCGTCGGGTGTTTTTGGCGGTAAAATACTTGTACATCCGTCCTTTGAAGGTCCGATTTAATCGTTCCACCACAGAGGCTTTGGTCTCGTTGTACGTATGGAAGAAAAACACCTTCTGTTTCTTAAGAAAGGCTTGAAAGTGGCGGTTTAGAAATTCTGTGCCTTCATCCTTTTGCAAAAAGAGGGGTTTGCGACCCGTCTTAAAAATCTGCTGGAACGCTCGTACCAGATTCTCTCCTGTTTTGGCCCGGATGGGTAGCACCCACGCGTACTTGCATAAAATATCGATACAGGTCAACATGTACCGATGTCCATCATTGTGGGCAGCAAATCGACTCATATCGACCAAATCGGCCTACCATTGTGCGTCTACGCCTCCTACGATGACTCGGTTACGGCGAAAATGTGGTCGGGCTGCTCGATGTAAGCTATAAGTGTCTTGGGTTTTCAACCATTCTCGAACTTCAGTTCGACTGATGCCTTGGGAATGTGCAGCCCGAGCGAGCGCTCCCACAGCGCTATAAGCGGCTGGACTGGTTGGGTTGTAATACAAATCTGTTAACACCTTGTTCACAGTCTTACTCCACGTGAATTCCTGCCGGGTGGCCTTGCGGGTGCCCCACCGGGTGCCCCTCTGGGTTGCGCTGTTGTGTGTTCGCTTCATGATAAGACACTGACACTCTAGCCTGTGTGCACCCTATAGATATAGTACTTCATCGACAATGGGGACTACTTTTTCCAAGGCCGTCCATAGATCAGGGTCCAGGGTAAAACCACCATCGTTCAGACAGAGGAGTCGAGCAAAAAAGGCGCCGCGGAAAATGTAGACGTCGTCACACAGGTAAATGCTATCACCGTCGAGGTCACCCAACAACACCCGTTCAGGGTAGTCCAGCCTTCCGGTGACAAAGAGACGCGCGCTTTGGGTTCAGGCGTACACCAACACCTAAGTCCGCTATCGATGAGGTCCACTCGTTTGGGGTAAAACAATAGGGTGCAGCCAGGTGTAAGAGTGCGGGTAGCCACAGAGTTCGCGTCGGGGTGCAGTAAGTCGTGGACGTCGGGGATAATAGCTTTCAGCGCCTGCCATAATGCAGGACGGAGTGTGATATGGGGACCACCACGCTGTTCTAACCGGGGGAAAAAAGAATCATCTCTACCAGTTCGTAGGTAGACACCGACTCCCACGTGCATGAAATCGACTTCGGGCTCTTTTCCCTGTAACAACCGTGTCAGTAGAGTCCACCCTGCTAGGGTTAAAAATAGCTTCACCTCTCGGGGTTGTTCTTCGATGAGCTGTAGGTGATGGTCATGGACGATCAGGGTGGCGTTGGCGGTCAGTTGGAACAACGCAAGCTCACCATCTGCTCCGTGCGCTCCCATGGTGGAGGCAAGGGAGCCCTGTATATATATCGATGTGCAGGGGCTTATACTACACCCTGTCAGTGCCTAGTGGACTAACCTATACTCCCCGTAAAATAGGGGTTGGATTGGTAATTTTTATACTACAATGTCAAGTGCCCCTATGGGTATAATTAACTCCTAGTCCGTAGCCGTACACGTTACAGTTTTTATTTGTTCGTGTCTCTCTATCCTAATCCGTACCCGTACACGTTCTGGTTTTATTTTCCCGTCTCCCTTCACCCTTCGTGAAAGTCCGTGATCACTCGGTAGTGTCATGTTAAATTAACCCCTAGTCCGTAGCCGTACACGTTATAGTTTAATTTTTTTCGTGCCTCTCTATGCTAGTCCGTACCCGTACACGTTATAGTTTGTATTTTCCATGGCCCCACCTTCGTCAAAGTCCGTGATCATTCGGGGTGTAATGTTATAGAGATACGAATTGATTTAACCTAGGATTTTGCAATACCAGTTTCGTGCAAAAATACGGGATTGAAAAGTTAACCCAGGAGGTATTACACGAGCCTTATTGGGCCAATCAGCGTCCCGTATATCAAACAATGGAGACAGAACCAATGAAAGAGGTTCGCGCTGTTTTAACAGCCAATGAAAACCCACTCTATATTCAGTATAAAACCCAGGGGACGCGTGGGGGAAAGCCGCATTCAAACCACATTTCTCGAGCCAGCAACACGTATTGAAGAAGATCATGAGCAGAGCCAAAATGAGTACGACGAAAGGGGCGGCAAAGGAGAAGAGGGAGAGAGAGGAGCTGGCGAGGGGGGTGAAAGCCTTTTGGGTGGAGGAAATCCAACGATGGACGCGGAAAAATACGAACTACACGCCGCTGTCCTGGGCGGCTTTATATTATACAGTAGCAAGGGCGCTGACAACTTTCACCGGGGAGGACTGGATCAACTCGCTGCGAGATGCCCTCAACGAGGAACAACAACAACAGCTCCAGAGACAACAACGCCAGCCGGAATTTGTCGATATCGGCGAATTACCGAGAATTCCGCCGGACACCTTCCTGGACAACATACCATCAGTGCCGGATGAATCGTCGGATGACGGACAACAACAACAGCCCGGGTAATACTGTTCCGCCAGTTTGATGGAGTAGACAGGAAAACTCCATCTCCTGAATAAAACAGGGTAAACAAATTGACCTTAGCGGCCCTTTTCAGGGCCACCCCAATCTTACGAAAGGGGACTTCTAACGTGGCACATTCAATTAAAATCAGGTCCTACATTTTGTGAATCTCCTCTCCTCTATATTCTATGATTACCAATCTCCAACACCAAAAAAAAATCTGCCATCAAAGACCCTTTTCAGGGCCAACCCCTAGCCTTCCAAACAGCACTGATAACAATTGCTCCTAGACCCTACGAATGCAAATCTCCTCTCCTCTATGATTACCAATCTACCACACCTCACAACAAAAACATTTTTTACACTCGGCCTTTTCCGGGACTACTCGGTATATCTCAATCTCCTCTCCTATATGATTACCAATCTCCCACACCTCCTCACAACAACAACAAAATTTTACACCCGGCTTTTTCCGGGACTACTCGGTATATCGCAATCTCCTCTCCTCTATGATTACCAATCTCCCACACCTCCTGACAAAAAAAAAAATTTACACTCGGCTTTTTCCGGGACTACTCGGTATATTATTACCGTACATTCTTACTAATAGTGTTTTTTTGGGGTTTTTTTACCTGGGCGCTGTTAGTAGGAAGCTCCCATTCACTAAGTGTTAATTACCTATTTTTACCTAGGTGTGTGCATGCAGGAGCTGGTGTTTTGTGCTTTTAATTAGAAGCTTGCTCTTTCGAGTATAATTGGTGGTCCTCATAAGGACCGTTAGGAAGATGTAAGGGGATTACATCGATCGGAACAGGTTTTCTCGCCTCTGGGTACACACGGGACATTTCAGCGCGACGAGTGTACACGCTATGGGCTTGTAAGTGGGCGTAGGGACTGGTCTTCCTGCATGTCTGTGGATACAGCGAATACATAACGCTTGGTGTCCACACGGGAAAATAGCGAATTTGACGTAGCGACTACTGCATTGGACACAGGGCAAATACTGTGCCGCTCCCCATGTTGTGTCTCGCTCCAGTCTTCCTATTTCGGTACAGTAGTACTCAAAATATCGCTGCTGTAAAACAGCCATCTGTTCTTGTTTTTTCTTTCTTTTTCTTGTTCTTCTTCGAACATATCTTGTACGAGTTCATCAAGCTGTTCGTCGTAGGTACTATCAAGCCGTACGTCGTAGGTATTATTGTCCACTCCATCGATGAATTCACCGCTTGCTTCTTTTTCTTTTTTTTGTTCTTGGTCTTGGTCTTGGTCTTGGTCTTGGTCTTGGTGTTGGTCTTGATGTTTGAACAGATCTTGTATGACTCGTTCAAGCCGTTCGTGTTGGGGGGTACTATCAGGCCGTACGTGGTAGGTACTATTGGCGGTGACATCTCAATCCGTCGCCTCTTCTTTTTCTTCTTCGTCGTCTTCAATATCGATGAATTGACCCGTGGCATGGTGAAGATACTGCCGCTTTTGTTGTGAAACTGGGGTCAAAGTCTCGCTACCCTCTATCGGCTGGTCTTCTTTTTCTTCTTGTTCATCATCTTTGCATAGCTCTTCTAATATGTTGTCAAGCCACGACTCGTTAATAATATTGTGCACTCCATCAATATCCATGTATTGAGCCATGATGTAGTTCAAAATGAATGGATAGCAGACGACACATCGCGCTTTTTATAGTACCGTAGAGCACCCGTATGAGGGCGCGGACGTCACCGAAATCTTCACACTGAGCCATTGTGCTTGCTCAGACCCGCTGAAATTTTGTGTTTCTTTTTCATCTTCAAACCGGTCTCATTTTGCAATAAATGCGAGTTGACGTGTAAAACTTATTTAAACTTGAACTTTGGGAGCTTATAGTGTATCGCTGAAAAATTCAGAAGGCTGGCGGCAGGCTAAAACTATTTTTTTAATCATTTTGTCGGTTTTAGACCCGTATGGTTATGGGTGTGGTTGTGTGGAAAACCCGGTAAATTTGAAATAAATCGGCTTACCTCCGTAAAAACACTTTAGGTGTGTTCCTCACATCCTTATAATGTCACCCTGAAAATTTTAGCAGGTTTATCGATGGAAAAGTGTGAATTTTTGTCATACCACTCTTGCTACGGTAACACAGCACTATACAGTATGGAGCCGAATGTGTGTACAGCTATGCGTGTCAATGGCTGTGTTACCGTAGCAAGAGTGGTATGACAAAAATTCACACTTTTCCATCGATAAACCTGCTAAAATTTTCAGGGTGACATTATAAGGATGTGAGGAACACACCTAAAGTGTTTTTACGGAGGTAAGCCGATTTATTTCAAATTTACCGGGTTTTCCACACAACCACACCCATAACCATACGGGTCTAAAACCGACAAAATGATTAAAAAATAGTTTTAGCCTGCCGCCAGCCTTCTGAATTTTTCAACGATACACTATAAGCTCCCAAAGTTCAAGTTTAAATAAGTTTTACACGTCAACTCGCATGTATTGCAAAATGAGACCGGTTTGAAGATGGAAAAGAAAATTTCAGCGAGTCTGAGCAAGCACACTGGCTCAGTGTGAAGATTTCGGTGACGTCCGCGCCCTCATACGGGCGCTCTACGGTTATACTATAAAAAGCGCGCAGTGTCTCGTCTGCTATCCACTCATTTCAACGGCATCATGGCTAATCCTAGTAGACGGTCACTTTTCAACGCAATGAACACGGGAGTGTCGACCGAAACTTTCAGGGTGACAATTCGAGACGGAGAACAACAACAAGATCCTAGAGAACGGATTCGCTCGAACGGAGAAAACAACGAACATGTTACAATCATTACGAGCTTGCAGCGTGTTGCTGAAGCTCAGTTTGCTGAAGCTTTGAGGATGAGAGGCGCACAACAAGATAGAGAAATAAGGGACGCTGTGCAGGAAGAGGATGATGATGATGAAGAAACAGACGATGAAGATGTACACGGAGAGTTGGAGTGGTTAAACAGTAGTAGACCCCCAGCAACTACAGCGGCGACTCAGGCGGCTACCACAACGACGGCTACCACAACGACCGCTACCGCAACAGGAATGACAACACCATCACCAGAGATCACCCGCCTGAGCCAACAGATTGACGAATTAGAAGACGAAAAGTCTAAACTACGCCTACAACTGGCTAGGGAACAGAAGAGATCCACCTGTACCGTGTGTCAAGACGATGAGACGATGTACGCCTTTTTTCCTTGTGGTCACCTGTGCCTATGTGGTGTATGCGTGCTAAGCTTAACATGCATAGCTGGCTCGTGCCAGTGCGCAGAGACAGAGGAGCTTCATTTGAAGATACGATGCCCTGTGTGTCGGGGATGGGTATCAGGCATCAAAAAAATATTCCGGCAGTAACAGTGTGATGACCAACCCGCTGTTCTTTCCAAAGGCCCTTATTAGGGCCACCTAATTACACCCGAAAGGGAGGAAACTTTCTACATTAAAGCACAAAACACGAGCTCCCACACCAATACCCCCTTTGCATAGAGTGAACACTAACACACATTTGAATTTCTAATATTTTTATTAACACAGTAGGATGAACATAAGGTCTTCACCACAGTAGACTCTTGATGTTGAATTTTTTGAATACAATTATACGCTATCAAGGCGCATAAATGAACATAGAATGAACATAGAATGAACATAGAATGTAGGAATACGGTGATGTCTGAATGTTCAATATTTATGCAACAAGACTTGTGTGAAATGTTCAATATTTATGCAACAAGACTTGTTTGAACTCGTCATTGTCTTTCTGCCCCTGGTGCACGTATATGAAGGTGGCAATCTGTTCACGTAGAATTCTGGGTGGACAGGCAGCTTGCAATGCCTCGGCAATTTGCACCTCGTTAACGGCCTGTAGTCCCTCAGTCATCAGCGCGTCTGATGGTATACTATTGTCCATACACGTATGCGTGTTGAAGAGACCGTTCTTGTTCCCACAGCCTACACATTGCTGGATACGCAAGTGTCGAATGCGGGGTCTGAGATGACCCAGGAATGTGTCGATGTACTTCTTATAAATATACTGAGTCACCTGGTCAGACAGGACTTTATGAATTTCAGCTGTGAGACTCTCCAGCTTCCGCCACGCAGATATTTGCAGGGTGACGCCCTGAGGTAAAGGAATACGCTTTTCTCCCCTCAACTTCCATTTACGAATATGCACCAGCAGCATGTTGTTGAACATAGAACAGGTGAGGAAGATGTCGTCACCCACATAAAATTTTGCTTCGTCGCTTCCCTGGTGGTCAATGACCGCATCGACGGCGTAATAAATGGCCTGTATTCTTATCCAGGTGTCCAACGTCAAGGCGATATGCTTAGGTGGTTTGTCGTCCCAGGCCGGTGCATTAAAATGCACTCCCTCTTCTTTGACACTCACAGTTAAATAGGGAGAGAGCTCCCAAGTGTTCGTCTGGGCCGGCTGGTAGGCCTGCTGGATAATGTCATTGATCTCCTGCACAGACATAGGAAGTAGCACCTCTTCCTTCGCTTGCTCAGGCACTTGCTGGGGCACTGGCTGAAGCACTTGCTGAGGTATTTCTAAAGGTGTGAGTCGGGGACGTTTGGCAGGTGGACCGGGTTTGGCAGGTAGACCGGACTCTTGGTGCGTACGTTTGGTAGTTGTACGCCCTTCGGCGATGTCCATGCCCATGACTAAGATATTATCTTCTGAATCCTGGGCTTGAAGTAGACCTGCTATTCGTTCATTTCCCGTCTTCTTCAGCGCCTCCACGAAGGCTTGAAATGCTGAGGAGCCACGGCATGGTATGAGGTCGATGAGGGCTCTGTTTCGTGCCATATAGGTCTTCTACGCCATGATCTCTACCTCCATGTGTTTATTGATTATGTTTTCCACCATGAGCAGATCACATATATCGGCCACATGCTGCATCTCATCAACAATATGGATACGGTGCTGCAGAAGCTTAGCTCGGTGGGATGACTGCATGACTGTTGGCTCAGGCTGGTCAGGTCAGTAGCTGCTATGGTGAGATAGACTGGTGAAGTTGCACTGGTGAGGCAGGCTGGTGAGGCAGGCTCAGGCTGGTCAGGCTGGCCAGGCAGGCTGGTAAAGCAGGTTGGTCAAGCAGGCCAATGAATGCAGCAATGCCCTAAAAATTTCCACTTTTATACGTTTTTTCGTGACATTCGTGTGTTTTCGGTGACCTTTGTGTGTCTTCGGTCACCTCCGTGTCTCTTCTGTGACCTCCGTGACTCTTCGGGCACCTCCGTGACTCTTCGGGCGCCTCCATGACATCTTCGGGCGCCTCCGTGACATCTTCGGGCACCTCCGTGTCTCTTCGGTGATCTCCGTGACATCTTGGGGCACCTCCGTGTGTCTTCGGCCACCTCCGTGTCTTTTCGTGGGAAGTGACCGAAGAGACTCGGAAGTGAACGACATTGTGGAAAAAACACCACTTGTCTCTTCGGGCGCCTCCGTGACATCTTCGGGTGCCTCCGTGTCTCTTCGGTGATCTCCGTGACATCTTCGGTGACCTCCGTGTGTCTTCGGGCACCTCCGTGACATCTTGGGGCACCTCCGTGTGTCTTCGGCCACCTCCGTGTCTTTTCATGGGAAGTGACCGAAGATCGGACCTGACCGAAGAAGAAACACGGTGACCTCACCGACGAGACACGGACCTGACCGAAGAAACACGGAGATCACCCAAGAGACACGAAGATGAACGACATTGTGGAAAAACCCCACAACGGAGGTGACCGAAAAGACAGGGAGGTGAACGACATTGTGGAAAACCCCACAGATAGGTCAGTACATATACTAGCATGTTCCTCAGGTCACGCTCCATTCACCCAGACCGGAAGTGACATCATACCTACAAGAGCGCCCCCTGGCGGGAAAAAAGGAACCAAGAGTTACCTCCCTGGAAGAGTTGGTTCGAAATCAACTTACACTACTACTCACATATTCACTTTCCAAGTTTTTTTTAAGGCGATATTGGAAGCGTATATGCTGTACGCTCTCAAACAGGCCACTTGGCGGAGGACCTGCTAGCTACTCAGCTTGTTTATTTTGAATTTAAATCTAATAATGCATAATCCTTCATAATGTAGGTTCCAGGGGGATTCATCACGGAATCTAAGATTATCGGTATTAATCTTATATCCACTTCACTTAAAATATCTTGAACTCACGAACACAAATTTAGCTGCGTATATATGCTTCTTTTTTTTGGGACAACTAAACCTTAATTTCATTCATCAGATTAGCGTCTCCAGTACGACATATGAAAAGGTTATGCTGACATCGTCGTCGCCCATCCTTTTCTCAATGAGGTACGTGAAATCAGAACGTGCCCGTTATCAAGTCACACCTTACAATGACTTATCTTGGGTTAACAACAAGACTATCTTAAGTGCCACAGCCGGTATATTCGCAGACTGTCAGATAGTTGTGTTGGGTGTGTGCTAGTTCGAAAATTTAAAGTACCGTACCACATGACAACCAATCTTGAATAGGCTTTTAATGAATTTAGAGGAACAGTTATAGACTGTTAAATTGCACACTTTCTGTTGCAAGTTTGAAACTCTCCACACAAACATCCCAAATGGCGCTCTTTCCTCCAAAATCGGAACACAGATTAGCTGATCCCATCCTCACGAGCCAGGGTGTCTATATGCATGCGAATTAGCATTTCGTCACGAATCTGCTAATTTAAGAAGCTTCTCAAAGGCTACTTCGAAAAATCAACTTTTATTGTAGATATTGAATGCGCTAGGGAGCTCATTTTCACAAGTCTGCTAATCAGTGGTTGAGTTTCATTGAAAACAGTAGAACAACTACAGTAATATCTACCTACTCTCTGAAAGCATGCCCTTTTGAAGCACAATTGTCCATTCTTCGGAAAGGAATATGAGTGTTTAATCAGCTATAACTTAAATGCACTTGATCCAGCTTTCAGCATTATGTGTTGATTTCTTCAGCACTGATTGGAAAACCACAAGCTACCACTGTGAATGATTGGACCATCTCAAAATATCCGCTAAAGTAGGGATTTTTCATAATAATTTCATAATATTCCACATATATTCGAGGTGTCGGATTTATACAGACCCTGTACCACCTAATAATATATGTATACTGTATATATATGTACATAATATAAATGTGTGTATTATGTGCGTAATATAACGCAAATCTGCATAATATTTATTTGCTTGCTTTCATGACATTCCATCTAAAACTTCATCATTTCTTGCAACTTGGAAATGATCATTCACGTTGGCTGCTAGAACAAAAACAGCTGCGCCATCTGAAATTTCACGTCAACCCGGTATAACAATGAACACATATTCTATTTATATATGTGTCTGGACAAGCATTCAATGTAACCGGGTTTGATAGTGACAAACTGATGCGTACCAAAATGTGCATAAATAATCTGCTAGTCCACCCGTTCGCAATTGTCTTTTCATTGTGAGGCTCACATGTATATACCCGATCAAATGTTCATTCCCATCAAGTCACGTGCATGTCTTTGGATTATGGGCGCGGAGTCTCTTTAATGTACGACGGCTGAATAATGAATGACAGACCAGCTTCTTGTAATTGTATTTCTCCTTGGAGATTGGCAGACAATGAAACAATTATACTTGTTAATACAGCAGGTTCGTGCATGTACAGCTACGTTTTTACTACAACTGTCTGATCAAATTAATTAAGCGCAACATTAAAAAGGTGGTGGAAAGCGGTGCCGGCGCACTGACAAGAAGTGATATGACCTCACAGGCAAGTATACTGACTGAATATCTTTGAAAACACCATAAGAACCAAAAGTAATCTATGTGATGATTTGTCTAACAGCCAAGCTTTTATTGCAGCTGTTCATGTGAATATATGGAATGACATGACCACACGTCCCCTAGAACCGGCTTGAGCAGTATTAGACACAAATATTTCAGGGTGATGATGTAACAGACCTATCAAGTCATATGCTGGAAAATGATGGCCAATGTGACTGCCAGATAGTCAAAAAATGGCCCAAACGAGGCAATATTTATTGAATGCAAATTCGTATTCAGCCGCGATCAAATGGAGCAAAACAATTCCACAGTGGTTTCCAATTCGTTCCCATCTTATTTGTGCTGATCATGTGCTTAAACACTGAGAAATTAGCCTTCTGAGGAAATTGAAATCGTATGCAGATATACAATACCGAAGAAGTGTGAAGAGTTACACTTCGTCCAGTTCTTATCAGTTTCAAAGATATACATCTACCTTTAGTATGGGGAATATTTTGTAATCTGTACTTTAACCATATTATCACTTGCTTAACCCTACCTGGCCTGGGGGGAGGGGGCGGAAAGGGCCCCCCACCCCCCTAGTGAACTTTTCTCTGCTGCTCCGAAACGACACAACCGAGGAGGCTGAAACTTGGTGACTTTTAAGCTTATCTTATTGGGGTCATTTTGAGCCTATTTTCATATACCGCCGGGCAGAGGATCATGGGTAAATTCAAAATGGCGGCCATGTGGTATCCGCGAAAGTCGTGTTCTTCAATCTTTTCGGTCCATTTCTTCACATTTTCCTTGCCTAAAAGGCCTTGAAAGTATTTTATTTATGCAAAACTAGTTATTCTATATTTTATTTGATATTTTTCGAGAGAAAAATCGGAAAAATGAAAATTTCGAAAAATCGACCCCAAAAAGGTAAGTGTGGTAAGTTTCAGCGCTCTAGCCTTAGTGGTAGAGAAAATATATAGGGGGGGGGCACTTTCCGCCCCCCCCCCCCAGGCTGCGATACACCCCAAATCGCCAAGGCCAGATAGGGTTAATAAAGTATGTATTATACTCTAACTTGAGCTTGCGTTATTGGCTCTATGATGCTCATTACGTTTCTCATACTACACCGACATTAGAGAAGCTTCATTGTTCCTATATCAATACTGGTTATGGCTAGCTGTCGTCTTACACTTATTTTCTATGCTAAATATATAACCTAACTTCTGGTTTAATTACATCAATGCTACGTCACTAATAGGTTTAATTAATTGTCTTTGTCTTAAAATAAACAGTGCAACAAAAGTAAGTTCCCCTCAAAGCGTTGTTTGATATGTCCCAAGATATTTGCCCGATCGCGATGAAATTTTGCACACACTATCCCAGTAATCAAGCCGACACGGTGTATCAAGGATTATCCTGTAGGTGCAGTTTTGCTCTAATGAGCATGCGCAAACTAGAACTCGGTCGGATTTTGAAAATTACACAATCAGATTCAACCACATTTTTCAATGGCAAATGTTCATTTCGTCACACATTCAACATGCTCACTGGGTGTCCCGACGACCAGTAATCGTTAAAATTGCGTGTAACCACCACGACATTGTATAACATTCCGACAACGAGCTCGTGTTGACGAGGCGTCTGATCCGATTTTGCGGGATGGCTAACCACTTATCCTGAAGCAGGCGTCTCATATCATCAAGATCTGACTTCATCCTAGCTCGACGGTAGACCACTTGCTTCATCCGATCCCATAGTTGTTCGATTGGGTTGAGATCCGGAGAACTGGCGGGCCACTGCATCCGCTCAATGCCTTCAGTTTGAAAGAAGTCATTTACAACCTTTGTCCGATGTGGACTGTCGCCCATGAAGACAAATCCATAAAAGACGGCGTCTGCGTAGGCATGGTTTACCACAGAAATTTGCAAACTTCAACGCTCAATAATTGCGGGCAGTAATATGGGCTTTTCGGGTATGCGACCGTTTTTATTGGCCATCTCGGACATCACATTGCCTGATGCAGGTCATGCGAAAACGCACGAATTTCTTGTGGTGTGCTTCATGTCCAGGATGCACAACCACACAAATAAATTTCAGGACTGGGTGATCGACAGTTTGACATTTTTAAACTGCCATCATCAGCACGATGCGAGCTCGTTGTCGGGATGTGATACAGTGTCGTGATGGTTAAAAGCGATTTTAACGATTACTGTCCGTCGAGACATCCAGTGAGCATGTTGAATGTTTGATGAAATGAACATTTGCTATTGAAAAAGTGGTTGAATCTGGTTGTGTAATTTTCAGAATCCGACCGGGTTCCAGTTTGCGCATGCTCATTAGAGCAGAAGTGCACATACAGAATAAATCTTGATACACGGTGTCGGCTTGAATAGTGGGATAGTGTGTGCAAAATTTCATTGCGATCGGGCAAATATCCTGGGACATATCAAATAACGCTTTGGGGGAACTTACTTTTGTTTTTGCACTGTTTACTTACATAACTTAACTTAAATACTATATATCCAAGTCGCGCATGTGAGATGTACTTTTTCCAAATTCAAAATTGAGTTACCTCCACTTAGATCCATGTAAATGCTTTATTGTATACATCCATATTGATATGACGATTGGAGTGAAATTATGGCAATGAATCATTTTCTCTATATGTTGATCTGTCACGTGCTAAAATATGGTGGTCGCATACATTATTCTGATTGATCGAGTCCTCGAACCTTTAGGTACGGAATAACTTTGTTTAAACTACAAGGGTCAGTAGATTTCCCCGCAATAATATAAACACGGGTTATGTTCGAGGTATCACCTTATCAAATTATTTACAAATTATAAATACGTCATCGTACTTGATTCTGACTGGTCGTACATATAGGCGACCCTCATAAAGAGGACGCAGTGACATCACCTATATCCTGTGCCATTTGTTCTCGCTCATGTGGCGTGAGTGATGACTTTTATCACTACTCATACACTTCTGATCTGTACATTTTAATTTTCAAATGCAATAGAATGATATCAGGTGAAACTAACTGTATACCTATCAAAATGCCTTGACTCACCTGAAGTGCCTGCCAGCAGCGAAAACCGTGTGCAATTCCTATATAAAAAAGACACCCCTCATTTGTTTTAAGACCCCTGCTACAACCTGCTTGTTCATTTCATTCACAAACATGCAAAATAATCTACTCCCTTCTTTACCGTAACGTTGTATTTTATTATTTGATGAATGCAATGTATAATTGGAGTTACGGGCCCCAGCTGACCGGGGACCAGGTCTTGATCACGTCGCTGAAGTTATTTCCTTATTACTTATTCCCGTTTCGATATTCTAAATCGCGCGTATGTGAAAGTAGTAACCTTCATGAAAATCGATGTATTTCGACAACCATTATGTCTTTCATAACACGAATGAGACCATGTTTTCTCCAATAAATTTTCTTTGCTGTGAATATAAATTTGAGAAGAATACTTCAAAAGGTGTGCTATTAAGGACATTTCTAAAGGGTCGTAGTAAAATCTGTGTACATTTCACAATATTTTGCCAGCCACTTTTAGAGTGGTCTAGATATCTTCCTAATACATTTATCTGTCTTTCTGACTCATTTTTGGGTGTTTAAATTCGAGCTGCCATACCCTCCCAGACAGCGCTAAATGGGTATTATCTGGATATTTTTATAATTTACATCGACTCTATTCGTTGCTCCCAATCACCCAGAAATCGAATTTGTGCCACTTTTAGAGTGATCTACATAACTTCCTAATACATTTATCTATCTTTCTGACTCATTTTTGGGTGTTTAAATTGGAGCTGCCATACCCTCCGAGACAGCGCTAAATGGGTATTATCTGGATATTTTATACTTTACACCGACTGCATTTGTTGCTCCCAATCACCCAGAAATCGAATTTGTGCCACTTTTAGAGTGGTCTACATAACTTCCTAATACATTTATCTATCTTACTGACTCATTTTTGGGTGTTTAACTTGGAGCTGCCATACCCTCCGAGACAGCGCTAAATGGGTATTATCTCGATATGGTCAATTTACACCATCTGTATTTGTTGCTCTCAATCACCCAGAAATCGAATTTGTGCCACTTTTAGAGTGGTCTTAATATCTTCCTATTACATTGATCTATCTTTCTGACTCATTTTTGGGTGTTTAAATTGGAGCTGCCATACCCTGCGAGACTGCGCTAAATGGGTATTATCTGGATATTTTATACTTTACACCGACTCTATTTGTTGCTCCCAATCAGCCAGAAATCGAATTTGTGCCACTTTTAGAGTGATCTACGAATCTTCCTAATACATTTATCTATCTTTCTGGCTCATTTTTGGGTGTTTAAATTGGAGCTGCCATACCTTCCGAGACAGCTCTAAATGGTTATTATCTGGATATTTTTATAATTTACACCGATTCTATTTGTTGCTCCCAATCACCCAGAAATCGAATTTGTGCCACTTTAGAGTGGTCTTAATATCTTCCTATTACATGTATCTATCTTTCTGACTCATTTTTGGGTGTTTAAATTGGAGCTGCCATACCCTCCCAGACAGCGCTAAATGAGTATTATTTGGATATTTTATACTTTATACCGACTGTATTTGTTGCTCCCAATCACCCAGAAATCGAGTTTGTGCCACTTTTAGAGTGATCTACGTATCTTTCTAATACATTTATCTATATTTTTCACCCATTTTTGGGTGTTTAAATTGGAGCTGCCATACCCTACCAGACAGCTCTAAATGTGTATTATCTGGATATTTTAGCATTTACACCGACTCTATTTGTTTCTCCCAATCACCCAGAAATCGAATTTGTGCCACTTTTATACTGGTCTACGTATCTTCCTAATACATTTATCTATCTTCCTGACCCATTTTTGGGTGTTTAAATTGGAGCTGCCATACCCTCCGAGACAGCGCTCAATGGGTATTATCTGGATATTTTATACTTTACACCGACTGTATTTGTTGCTCCAAATCGCCCAGAAATCTAAATTGTGCCACTTTTAGAGTGGTTTCAATATCTTTCTAACACATTTATCTATCTTCCTGACCCATTTTTGGGTGTTTAAATTGGAGCTGCCATACCCTCCGAGACAGCGCTAAATGGGTATTATCTGGATATTTTTATTATATACACCGACTCTATTTGTTGCTCCCAATCACCCAGAAATCGAATTTGTGCCACTTTTAGAGTGGTCTACCTATCTTCCTAATACATTGATCTATTTTTGCTGACTCATTTTGGGGTGTTTAAATTGGAGCTGCCATACCCTCCGAGACAGCGCTAAATGGGTATTATCTCGATGTGGTCAATTTACACCATCTGTATTTGTTGCTCCCAATCACCCAGAAATCGAATTTGTGCCACTTTTAGAGTGATCTTAATATTTTCCCAATATATTTATCTATCTGCCTGACCCATTTTGGGGTGTTTAAATTGGAGCTGCCAAACCCTCCGAGACTGCGCTAAATGGGTATTATTTGGATATCTTATACTTTACACCGACTCTGTTTGTTGCTCCCAATCGCCCAGTAATAGAATTTGTGCCACTTTTAGAGTGGTCAACATATCTTCCTAATACATTTATCTATCTTCCTGATCCATTTTTGAGTGTTTAAATTGGAGCTGCCATACCCTCCGAGACTGCGCTAAATGGATATTATCTCGATATTTCATACTTTACACCGACTCTATTTGTTGCTCCCAATCACCCAGAAATCGAATTTGTGCCACTTTTAGAGTGGTCTTAATATCTTCATATTACATTTATCTATCTTTCTGACTGATTTTTGGGTGTTTAAATTGGAGCTGCCATACCCTCCCAGACAGCGCTAAATGGGTATTATTTGGATATTTTATACTTTATACCGACTGTATTTGTTGCTCCCAATCACCCAGAAATCGAATTTGTGCCACTTTTAGAGTGATCTACGTATCTTTCTAATACATTTATCTATTTTTTCACCCATTTTTGGGTGTTTAAATTGGAGCTGCCATACCCTACCAGACAGCGCTAAATGTGTATTATCTGGATATTTTAGCATTTACACCGACTCTATTTGTTTCTCCCAATCACCCAGAAATCGAATTTGTGCCACTTTTATACTGGTCTACGTATCTTCCTAATACATTTATCTATCTTTCTGAATCATTTTTGGGTGTTTAAATTGGAGCTGTCATACCCTCGGAGACAGCGCTAAATGGGTATTATCTGGATATTTTATACTTTACACCGACTCTATTTGTTGCTCCCAATCTCCCAGAAATCGAATTTGTGCCACTTTTAGGGTGGTCTACATATCTTCCTAATACATTTATGTATCTTTCTGAATCATTTTTGGGTGTTTAAATTGGAGCTGTCATACCCTCCGAGACAGCGCTCAATGGGTATTATCTGGATATTTTATACTTTACACCGACTCTGTTTGTTGCGCCCAATCGCACAGTAATAGAATTTGTGCTACTTTTAGAGTGGTCTACATATCTTCCTAATACATTTATCTATCTTTCTGATCCATTTTTGGGTGTTTAAATTGGAGCTGCAATACCCTCCGAGACTGCGCTAAATGGATATTATCTCGATATTTCATACTTTACACCGACTCTATTTGTTGCTCCTAATCGCCCAGAAATCGAATTTGTGCCTCTTTTAAAGTGATCTACATATCTTCCTAATACATTTATCTATCTTTCTGAGTCATTTTTGGGTGTTTAAATTGGAGCTGCCATACCTTCCGAGACAGCGCTAAATGGGTATTATCTGGATACTTTTATAATTTACACCGACTCTATTTGGTGCTCCCATTCACCCAGAAATCGAATTTGTGCCACTTTTAGAGTGGTCTAGATATCTTTCTAATACATTTATCTATCTTTCTGACCCATTTTTGGGTGTTTAAATTGGAGCTGCCATACCCTCCGAGACTGCGCTAAATGGGTATTGTCTGGATATTTTATACTTTACACCGACTCTATCTGTTGCTCCCAATCACCCAAAAATCGAATTTTGTGCCACTTTTAGAGTGGTCTTAATATCTTCCTATTACATTTATCTATCTTCCTGATCCATTATTGGGTATTTAAATTGGAGCTGCAATACCCTCCGAGACTGCGACTGCGCTAAATGGGTATTATCTGGATATTTTTATAATTTACACCGATTCTATTTGTTGCTCCCAATCACCCAGAAATCGAATTTGTGCCACTTTAGAGTGGTCTTAATATCTTCCTATTACATGTATCTATCTTTCTGACTCATTTTTGGGTGTTTAAATTGGAGCTGCCATACCCTCCCAGACAGCGCTAAATGAGTATTATTTGGATATTTTATACTTTATACCGACTGTATTTGTTGCTCCCAATCACCCAGAAATCGAGTTTGTGCCACTTTTAGAGTGATCTACGTATCTTTCTAATACATTTATCTATATTTTTCACCCATTTTTGGGTGTTTAAATTGGAGCTGCCATACCCTACCAGACAGCTCTAAATGTGTATTATCTGGATATTTTAGCATTTACACCGACTCTATTTGTTTCTCCCAATCACCCAGAAATCGAATTTGTGCCACTTTTATACTGGTCTACGTATCTTCCTAATACATTTATCTATCTTCCTGACCCATTTTTGGGTGTTTAAATTGGAGCTGCCATACCCTCCGAGACAGCGCTCAATGGGTATTATCTGGATATTTTATACTTTACACCGACTGTATTTGTTGCTCCAAATCGCCCAGAAATCTAAATTGTGCCACTTTTAGAGTGGTTTCAATATCTTTCTAACACATTTATCTATCTTCCTGACCCATTTTTGGGTGTTTAAATTGGAGCTGCCATACCCTCCGAGACAGCGCTAAATGGGTATTATCTCGATGTGGTCAATTTACACCATCTGTATTTGTTGCTCCCAATCACCCAGAAATCGAATTTGTGCCACTTTTAGAGTGATCTTAATATTTTCCCAATATATTTATCTATCTGCCTGACCCATTTTGGGGTGTTTAAATTGGAGCTGCCAAACCCTCCGAGACTGCGCTAAATGGGTATTATTTGGATATCTTATACTTTACACCGACTCTGTTTGTTGCTCCCAATCGCCCAGTAATAGAATTTGTGCCACTTTTAGAGTGGTCAACATATCTTCCTAATACATTTATCTATCTTCCTGATCCATTTTTGAGTGTTTAAATTGGAGCTGCCATACCCTCCGAGACTGCGCTAAATGGATATTATCTCGATATTTCATACTTTACACCGACTCTATTTGTTGCTCCCAATCACCCAGAAATCGAATTTGTGCCACTTTTAGAGTGGTCTTAATATCTTCATATTACATTTATCTATCTTTCTGACTGATTTTTGGGTGTTGAAATTGGAGCTGCCATACCCTCCCAGACAGCGCTAAATGGGTATTATTTGGATATTTTATACTTTATACCGACTGTATTTGTTGCTCCCAATCACCCAGAAATCGAATTTGTGCCACTTTTAGAGTGATCTACGTATCTTTCTAATACATTTATCTATTTTTTCACCCATTTTTGGGTGTTTAAATTGGAGCTGCCATACCCTACCAGACAGCGCTAAATGTGTATTATCTGGATATTTTAGCATTTACACCGACTCTATTTGTTTCTCCCAATCACCCAGAAATCGAATTTGTGCCACTTTTATACTGGTCTACGTATCTTCCTAATACATTTATCTATCTTTCTGAATCATTTTTGGGTGTTTAAATTGGAGCTGTCATACCCTCGGAGACAGCGCTAAATGGGTATTATCTGGATATTTTATACTTTACACCGACTCTATTTGTTGCTCCCAATCTCCCAGAAATCGAATTTGTGCCACTTTTAGGGTGGTCTACATATCTTCCTAATACATTTATGTATCTTTCTGAATCATGTTTGGGTGTTTAAATTGGAGCTGTCATACCCTCCGAGACAGCGCTCAATGGGTATTATCTGGATATTTTATACTTTACACCGACTCTGTTTGTTGCGCCCAATCGCACAGTAATAGAATTTGTGCTACTTTTAGAGTGGTCTACATATCTTCCTAATACATTTATCTATCTTTCTGATCCATTTTTGGGTGTTTAAATTGGAGCTGCAATACCCTCCGAGACTGCGCTAAATGGATATTATCTCGATATTTCATACTTTACACCGACTCTATTTGTTGCTCCTAATCGCCCAGAAATCGAATTTGTGCCTCTTTTAAAGTGGTCTACATATCTTCCTAATACATTTATCTATCTTTCTGAGTCATTTTTGGGTGTTTAAATTGGAGCTGCCATACCTTCCGAGACAGCGCTAAATGGGTATTATCTGGATACTTTTATAATTTACACCGACTCTATTTGGTGCTCCCATTCACCCAGAAATCGAATTTGTGCCACTTTTAGAGTGGTCTAGATATCTTTCTAATACATTTATCTATCTTTCTGACCCATTTTTGGGTGTTTAAATTGGAGCTGCCATAACCTCCGAGACTGCGCTAAATGGGTATTGTCTGGATATTTTATACTTTACACCGACTCTATCTGTTGCTCCCTATCACCCAAAAATCGAATTTTGTGCCACTTTTAGAGTGGTCTTAATATCTTCCTATTACATTTATCTATCTTCCTGATCCATTATTGGGTATTTAAATTGGAGCTGCAATACCCTCCGAGACTGCGACTGCGCTAAATGGGTATTATCTGGATATTTTATACTTTACACCGACTCTGTTTGTTGCTCCAAATCGCCCAGTAATAGAATTTGTGCCACTTTTAGAGTGATCTACGTATCTTCCTATTACATTTATCTATCTTTCTGACTGATTTTTGGGTGTTTAAATTAGAGCTGCCATACCCTCCGAGACTGCGCTAAATGGGTATTATCTGGATATTTTATACTTTATACCGTGTGGAATTTGTGCCACTTTTAGAGTGATCTACATATCTTCCTAATACCTTTATCTATCTTTCTGGCTCATTTTTGAGTGTTTAAATTGGAGCTGCCATATCCTCCGAGACAGCTCTAAATGGGTATTATCTGGATATTTTTATAATTTACAGCGACTCTATTTGTTGCTCTCAATCACCCAGAAATCGAATTTGTGCCACTTTTAGAGTGGTCTTAATATCTTCCTATTACATTGATCTATCTTTCTGACTCATTTTTGGGTGTTTAAATTGGAGCTGCCATACCCTCCCAGACAGCGCTAAATGGGTATTATTTGGATATTTTATACTTTATACCGACTGTATTTGTTGCTCCCAATCACCCAGAAATCGAATTTGTGCCACTTTTAGACTGGTCTACATATCTTTAAAATAGATTTATCTATCTTTCTGACCCATTTTTGGATGCTTAAATTGGAGCTGCCATACCCTCCGAGACTGCGCTAAATGTGTATTATCTGGATATTTGATACTTTACACCGACTCTATTTGTTGCTCCCAATCACCCAGAAATCGAATTTGTGCCACTTTTAGACTGATCTACATATCTTCCTAATACATTTATCTATATTTCTGACCCATTTTTGGGTGTTTAAATTGGAGCTGCCATACCCTCCCAGACAGCGCTAAATGGGTATTATCTGGATATTTGAGCATTTACACCAACTCTATTTGTTTCTCCCAATCACCCAGAAATCGAATTTGTGCCACTTTTAGAGTGGTCTACGTATCTTCCTAATACATTTATCTATCTTTCTGACTCATCTTTGGGTGTTTAAATTGGAGCTGCCATACCCTCCGAGACAGCGCTCAATGGGTATTATCTCGATATTTTATACTTTATACCGACTGTATTTGTTGCTCCCAATCACCCAGAAATCGAATTTGTGCCACTTTTAGAGTGGTCTACCTATCTTTCAAGTATATTTATCTATCTTTCTGGCTCATTTTTGGGTGTTTAAATTGGAGCTGCCATACCCTCCGAGACAGCGCTAAGTGGGAATTATCTGGATAGTTTTATAATTTACACCCACTGTATTTGTTGCTCCCAATCACCCAGAAATTGAATGTGTGCCACTTTTAGAGTGGTCTTAATATCTTCCTAATACATTTATCTATATTTCTGACCCATTTTGGGGTGTTTAAATTGGAGCTGCCATACCCTCCCCAGACAGCGCTCAATGGGTATTATCTGGATATATTTGGCATTCACACCGACTCTATTTGTTTCTCCCAATCACCCAGAAATCGAATTTGTGCCGCTTTTATACTGGTCTACGTATCTTCCTAATACATTTATCTATCTTCCTGACCCATTTTTGGGTGTTTAAATTGGAGCTGCCATACCCTCCGAGACAGCGCTCAATGGGTATTATCTGGATATTTTATACTTTACACCGACTGTATTTGTTGCTCCAAATCGCCCAGAAATCTAAATTGTGCCACTTTTAGAGTGGTTTCAATATCTTTCTAACACATTTATCTATCTTCCTGACCCATTTTTGGGTGTTTAAATTGGAGCTGCCATACCCTCCGAGACAGCGCTAAATGGGTATTATCTGGATATTTTTATTATTTACACCGACTCTATTTGTTGCTCCCAATCACCCAGAAATCGAATTTGTGCTACTTTTAGAGTGGTCTACCTATCTTCCTAATACATTGATCTATTTTTGCTGACTCATTTTGGGGTGTTTAAATTGGAGCTGCCATACCCTCCGAGACAGCGCTAAATGGGTATTATCTCGATGTGGTCAATTTACACCATCTGTATTTGTTGCTCCCAATCACCCAGAAATCGAATTTGTGCCACTTTTAGAGTGATCTTAATATTTTCCCAATATATTTATCTATCTGCCTGACCCATTTTGGGGTGTTTAAATTGGAGCTGCCAAACCCTCCGAGACTGCGCTAAATGGGTATTATTTGGATATCTTATACTTTACACCGACTCTGTTTGTTGCTCCCAATCGCCCAGTAATAGAATTTGTGCCACTTTTAGAGTGATCTTAATATTTTCCCAATATATTTATCTATCTTCCTGATCCATTTTTGAGTGTTTAAATTGAAGCTGCCATACCCTCCGAGACTGCGCTAAATGGATATTATCTCGATATTTCATACTTTACACCGACTCTATTTGTTGCTCCCAATCACCCAGAAATCGAATTTGTGCCACTTTTAGAGTGGTCTTAATATCTTCATATTACATTTATCTATCTTTCTGACTGATTTTTGGGTGTTTAAATTGGAGCTGCCATACCCTCCCAGACAGCGCTAAATGGGTATTATTTGGATATTTTATACTTTATACCGACTGTATTTGTTGCTCCCAATCACCCAGAAATCGAATTTGTGCCACTTTTAGAGTGATCTACGTATCTTTCTAATACATTTATCTATTTTTTCACCCATTTTTGGGTGTTTAAATTGGAGCTGCCATACCCTACCAGACAGCGCTAAATGTGTATTATCTGGATATTTTAGCATTTACACCGACTCTATTTGTTTCTCCCAATCACCCAGAAATCGAATTTGTGCCACTTTTATACTGGTCTACGTATCTTCCTAATACATTTATCTATCTTTCTGAATCATTTTTGGGTGTTTAAATTGGAGCTGTCATACCCTCGGAGACAGCGCTAAATGGGTATTATCTGGATATTTTATACTTTACACCGACTCTATTTGTTGCTCCCAATCTCCCAGAAATCGAATTTGTGCCACTTTTAGGGTGGTCTACATATCTTCCTAATACATTTATGTATCTTTCTGAATCATGTTTGGGTGTTTAAATTGGAGCTGTCATACCCTCCGAGACAGCGCTCAATGGGTATTATCTGGATATTTTATACTTTACACCGACTCTGTTTGTTGCGCCCAATCGCACAGTAATAGAATTTGTGCTACTTTTAGAGTGGTCTACATATCTTCCTAATACATTTATCTATCTTTCTGATCCATTTTTGGGTGTTTAAATTGGAGCTGCAATACCCTCCGAGACTGCGCTAAATGGATATTATCTCGATATTTCATACTTTACACCGACTCTATTTGTTGCTCCTAATCGCCCAGAAATCGAATTTGTGCCTCTTTTAAAGTGGTCTACATATCTTCCTAATACATTTATCTATCTTTCTGAGTCATTTTTGGGTGTTTAAATTGGAGCTGCCATACCTTCCGAGACAGCGCTAAATGGGTATTATCTGGATACTTTTATAATTTACACCGACTCTATTTGGTGCTCCCATTCACCCAGAAATCGAATTTGTGCCACTTTTAGAGTGGTCTAGATATCTTTCTAATACATTTATCTATCTTTCTGACCCATTTTTGGGTGTTTAAATTGGAGCTGCCATAACCTCCGAGACTGCGCTAAATGGGTATTGTCTGGATATTTTATACTTTACACCGACTCTATCTGTTGCTCCCTATCACCCAAAAATCGAATTTTGTGCCACTTTTAGAGTGGTCTTAATATCTTCCTATTACATTTATCTATCTTCCTGATCCATTATTGGGTATTTAAATTGGAGCTGCAATACCCTCCGAGACTGCGACTGCGCTAAATGGGTATTATCTGGATATTTTATACTTTACACCGACTCTGTTTGTTGCTCCAAATCGCCCAGTAATAGAATTTGTGCCACTTTTAGAGTGATCTACGTATCTTCCTATTACATTTATCTATCTTTCTGACTGATTTTTGGGTGTTTAAATTAGAGCTGCCATACCCTCCGAGACTGCGCTAAATGGGTATTATCTGGATATTTTATACTTTATACCGTGTGGAATTTGTGCCACTTTTAGAGTGATCTACATATCTTCCTAATACCTTTATCTATCTTTCTGGCTCATTTTTGAGTGTTTAAATTGGAGCTGCCATATCCTCCGAGACAGCTCTAAATGGGTATTATCTGGATATTTTTATAATTTACAGCGACTCTATTTGTTGCTCTCAATCACCCAGAAATCGAATTTGTGCCACTTTTAGAGTGGTCTTAATATCTTCCTATTACATTGATCTATCTTTCTGACTCATTTTTGGGTGTTTAAATTGGAGCTGCCATACCCTCCCAGACAGCGCTAAATGGGTATTATTTGGATATTTTATACTTTATACCGACTGTATTTGTTGCTCCCAATCACCCAGAAATCGAATTTGTGCCACTTTTAGAGTGGTCTACATATCTTTAAAATAGATTTATCTATCTTTCTGACCCATTTTTGGATGTTTAAATTGGAGCTGCCATACCCTCCGAGACTGCGCTAAATGTGTATTATCTGGATATTTGATACTTTACACCGACTCTATTTGTTGCTCCCAATCACCCAGAAATCGAATTTGTGCCACTTTTAGACTGATCTACATATCTTCCTAATACATTTATCTATATTTCTGACCCATTTTTGGGTGTTTAAATTGGAGCTGCCATACCCTCCCAGACAGCGCTAAATGGGTATTATCTGGATATTTGAGCATTTACACCAACTCTATTTGTTTCTCCCAATCACCCAGAAATCGAATTTGTGCCACTTTTAGAGTGGTCTACGTATCTTCCTAATACATTTATCTATCTTTCTGACTCATCTTTGGGTGTTTAAATTGGAGCTGCCATACCCTCCGAGACAGCGCTCAATGGGTATTATCTCGATATTTTATACTTTATACCGACTGTATTTGTTGCTCCCAATCACCCAGAAATCGAATTTGTGCCACTTTTAGAGTGGTCTACCTATCTTTCAAGTATATTTATCTATCTTTCTGGCTCATTTTTGGGTGTTTAAATTGGAGCTGCCATACCCTCCGAGACAGCGCTAAGTGGGAATTATCTGGATAGTTTTATAATTTACACCCACTGTATTTGTTGCTCCCAATCACCCAGAAATTGAATGTGTGCCACTTTTAGAGTGGTCTTAATATCTTCCTAATACATTTATCTATATTTCTGACCCATTTTGGGGTGTTTAAATTGGAGCTGCCATACCCTCCCCAGACAGCGCTCAATGGGTATTATCTGGATATATTTGGCATTCACACCGACTCTATTTGTTTCTCCCAATCACCCAGAAATCGAATTTGTGCCGCTTTTATACTGGTCTACGTATCTTCCTAATACATTTATCTATCTTCCTGACCCATTTTTGGGTGTTTAAATTGGAGCTGCCATACCCTCCGAGACAGCGCTCAATGGGTATGGATATTTTATGCTTTACCAAACTCTATCTGTTGTACTCCCAATCACTTAAAAGAGTCAGTTTTGTTGTATACTTTTACCAAAATTGGTCTTAATATCTTCCTATTACATTTATCTATCTTCCTGATCCATTATTGGGTATTTAAATTGGAGCTGCAATACCCTCCGAGACTGCGACTGCGCTAAATGGGTATTATCTGGATATTTTATACTTTACACCGACTCTGTTTGTTGCTCCCAATCGCCCAGTAATAGAATTTGTGCCACTTTTAGAGTGGTCTATATATCTTCCTAATACATTTATCTATCTTCCTGATCCATTTTTGGGTGTTTAAATTGGAGCTGCCCTACCCTCCGAAACAGCGCTAAATGGATATTATCTCGATATTTCATACTTTACAACGACTCTATTTGTTGCTCCTAGTCGCCCAGATATCGAATTTGTGCCTCTTTTAAAGTGGTCTACATATCTTTCTAATACATTTATCTATCTTTCTGAGTCATTTTTGGGTGTTTAAATTGGAGCTGCCATACCTTCCGAGACAGCGCTAAATGGGTATTATCTGGATACTTTTATAATTTACACCGACTCTATTTGGTGCTCCCATTCACCCAGAAATCGAATTTGTGCTACTTTTAGAGTGGTCTAGATATCTTTCTAATACATTTATCTATCTTTCTGACCCATTTTTGGGTGTTTAAATTGGAGCTGCCATGCCCTCCGAGAATGCGCTAAATGGGTATTTTCTGGATATTTTATAATTTACATCCACTGTATTTGTTGCTCCTAATCACCCACAAAACGAATTTGTGCCACTTTTAGAGTGGTCTACTTAACTTCCTAATACATTTATCTATCTTTCTGACTCATTTTTGGGTGTTTAAATTGGAGCTGCCATACCATCCGAGACAGCGCTAAATGGGTATTATCTCGATATGGTCAATTTACATCATCTCTATTTGTTGCTCTCAATCACCCAGAAATCGAATTAGTGCCACTTTTAGTGTGGTCTTAATATCTTCCTAATACATTTATCTACCTTCCTGACCCATTTTTGGGTGTTTAAATTGGAGCTGCCATACCGTCTGAGACTGCGCTAAATGGGTATTGTCTGGATATTTTATACTTTACACCGACTCTATCTGTTGCTCCCAATCACCCAAAAATCGAATTTTGTGCCACTTTTAGAGTGGTCTTAATATCTTCCTATTACATTTATCTATCTTCCTGATCCATTATTGGGAATTTAAATTGGAGCTCCAATACCCTCCGAGACTGCGACTGCGCTAAATGGGTATTATCTGGATATTTTATACTTTACACCGACTCTATTTGTTGCTTCCAATCATCCTGAAATCGAATTTGTGCCACTTTTAGAGTGATCTACGTATCTTCCTATTACATTTATCTATCTTTCTGACTGATATTTGGGTGTTTAAATTAGAGCTGCCATACCCTCCGAGACTGCGCTAAATGGGTATTATCTGGATATTTTATACTTTATACCGTGTGGAATTTGTGCCACTTTTAGAGTGATCTACATATCTTCCTAATACATTTATCTATCTTTCTGGCTCATTTTTGGGTGTTTAAATTGGAGCTGCCATATCCTCCGAGACAGCTCTAAATGGGTATTATCTGGATATTTTTATAATTTACAGCGACTCTATTTGTTGCTCTCAATCACCCAGAAATCGAATTTGTGCCACTTTTAGAGTGGTCTTAATATCTTCCTATTACATCGATCTATCTTCCTGACTCATTTTTGGGTGTTTAAATTGGAGCTGCCATACCCTCCCAGACAGCGCTAAATGGGTATTATTTGGATATTTTATACTTTATACCGACTGTATTTGTTGCTCCCAATCACCCAGAAATCGAATTTGTGCCACTTTTAGACTGGTCTACATATCTTTAAAATAAATTTATCTATCTTTCTGACCCATTTTTGGATGTTTAAATTGGAGCTGCCATACCCTCCGAGACTGCGCTAAATGTGTATTATCTGGATATTTGATACTTTACACCGACTCTATTTGACTTTATCCCAATCTTCAGAATCAGTTGTGCCATATGAATGGTCTGCACATATCTTCCTAATGCGTTTAATATTTCTAATTTCTATTTTGGGTGGTTGGAGGTCAGATTTGCCCTTCACCACCTCCCGGACAGTAGCGCTAGTCGTTTATTATCTGGATATTTATCTAATTTACACCTACTCTATTTGTTGCTCCCAATCACCCAGAAATCGAATTTGTGCTACTTTTAGAGTGGTCTAGATATATTCCTAATACATTTATCTATCTTTCTGACTCATTGTTGGGTGTTTAAATTGGAGCTGCCATACCCTCCGAGACAGCGCTAAATGGGTATTATCTCGATATTTTATACTTTATACCGACTGTATTTGTTGCTCCCAATCACCCAGAAATCGAATTTGTGCCACTTTTAGAGTGGTGTACTTATCTTTCAAGTATATTTATCAATCTTTCTGGCTCATTTTTGGGTGTTTAAATTGGAGCTGCCATACCCTCCGAGACAGCGCTAAGTTGGAATTATCTGGATAGTTTTATAATTTACACCCACTGTATTTGTTGCTCCCAATCACCCAGAAATCGAATGTGTGCCACTTTTAGAGTGGTCTTAATATCTTCCTAATACATTTATCTATATTTCTGACCCATTTTGGGGTGTTTAAATTGGAGCTGCCATACCCTCCCCAGACAGCGCTCAATGGGTATTATCTGGATATATTTGACATTCACACCGACTCTATTTGTTTCTCCCAATCACCCAGAAATCGAATTTGTGCCACTTTTAGACGGGTCTACATATCTTCCTAATACATTTATCTATCTTCCTGACCCATTTTTTGATGTTTAAATTGGAGCTGCCATACCCTCCGAGAGTGCGCTAAATGGGTATTGTCTGGATATTTTATACTTTACACCGACTCTATCTGTTGCTCTCAATCACCCAGAAATCGAATTTGTGCCACTTTTAGAGTGATCTACATATCTTCCTAATACATTTATCTATCTTCCTGACCCATTTTTGGGTATTTAAATTGGAGCTGCAATACCCTTCGAGACTGCGCTAAATGGGTATTATCTGGATATTTTATAATTTACACCCACTGTATTTGTTGCTCCCAATCACCCAGAAATCGAATTTGTGCCACTTTTAGACTGGTCTACATATCTTCCTAATACATTTATCTATCTTCCTGACCCATTTTTGGATGTTTAAATTGGAGCTGCCCTACCCTCCGAGACAGCGCTAAATGGGTATTATCTCGATATGTTTGGCATTTACACCGACTCTATTTGTTTCTCCCAATTACCCAGAAATCGAATTTGTGCCACTTTTAGACTGGTCTACATATCTTTATAATATATTTATCTATCTTCTTGACCCATTTTTGGGTGTTTAAATTGGAGCTGCCATACCCTCCGAGACTGCGCTAAATGTGTATTATCTGTATATTTGATACTTCACACCGACTCTATCTGTTGCTCTCAATCACCCAGAAATCGAATTTGTGCCACTTTTAGAGTGATCTACATATCTTCCTAATACATTTATCTATCTTCCTGACCCATTTTTGGGTATTTAAATTGGAGCTGCAATACCCTTCGAGACTGCGCTAAATGGGTATTATCTGGATATTTTATAATTTACACCCACTGTATTTGTTGCTCCCAATCACCCAGAAATCGAATTTGTGCCACTTTTAGACTGGTGTACATATCTTCCTAATACATTTATCTATCTTCCTGACCCATTTTTGGATGTTTAAATTGGAGCTGCCCTACCCTCCGAGACAGCGCTAAATGGGTATTATCTCGATATTTTTAGCATTTACACCGACTCTATTTGTTTCTCCCAATTACCCAGAAATCGAATTTGTGCCACTTTTAGACTGGTCTACATATCTTTATAATACATTTATCTATCTTCTTGACCCATTTTTGGGTGTTTAAATTGGAGCTGCCATATCCTCCCCGACAGCGCTAAATGGGTATTATCTGGATATTTTAGCATTTACACCGACTCTATTTGTTTCTCCCTATCACCCAGAAATCGAATGTGTGCCACTTTTAGAGTGCCCTACGTATCTTCCTAATACATTTATTTATCTTTCTGACTCATCCTCGGGTGTTTAAATTGGAGCTGCCATACCCTCCGAGACAGCGCTAAATGGGTATTATCTCGATATTTTATACTTTATACCGACTGTATTTGTTGCTCCCAATCACCCAGAAATCGAATTTGTGCCCTTTTAGAGTGGTCTACCTATCTTTCAAGTATATTTATCTATCTTTCTGGCTCATTTTTGGGTGTTTAAATTGGAGCTGCCATACCCTCCGAGACAGCGCTAAGTGGGAATTATCTGGATAGTTTTATAATTTACACCCGCTGTATTTGTTGCTCCCAATCACCCAGAAATCGAATTTGTGCCACTTTTAGAGTGGTCTTAATATCTTCCTAATACATTTATCTATATTTCTGACCCATTTTGGGGTGTTTAGATTTTAGACGGGTCTACATATCTTCCTACTACATTTATCTATCTTCTTGACCCATTTTTTGATGTTTAAATTGGAGTTGCCATACCCTCCGAGATTGCGCTAAATGGGTATTGTCTGGATATTTATACTTGACACCGACTCTATCTGTTGCTCCCATTCACCCAGATATCGAATTTGTGCCACTTTTAGAGTGATCTACATATCTTCCTAATACATTTATCTATCTTCCTGACCCATTTTGGGGTATTTAAATTGGAGCTGCAATACCCTCCGAGACTGCGACTGCGCTAAATGGGTATTATCTGGATATTTTATAATTTACACCGACTCTATCTGTTGCTCCCAATCACCCAAAAATCGAATTTTGTGCCACTTTTAGAGTGGTCTTAATCTCTTCCTATTACATTTATCTATCTTCCTGATCCATTATTGGGTATTTAAATTGGAGCTGCAACACCCTCCGAGACTGCGACTGCGCTAAATGGGTATTATCTGGATATTTTATACTTTACACCGACTCTATTTGTTGCTTCCAATCATCCTGAAATCGAATTTGTGCCACTTTTAGAGTGATCTACGTATCTTCCTATTACATTTATCTATCTTTCTGACTGATTTTTGGGTGTTTAAATTGGAGCTGCCATACCCTCCGAGACTGCGCTAAATGGGTATTATCTGGATATTTTATACCGTGTGGAATTTGTGCCACTTTTAGAGTGATCTGCATATCTTCATAATACATTTATCTATCTTTCTGGCTCATTTTTGGGTGTTTAAATTGGAGCTGCCATATCCTCCGAGACAGCTCTAAATGGGTATTATCTGGATATTTTTATAATTTACACCGACTCTATTTGTTGCTCTCAATCACCCAGAAATCGAATTTGTGCCACTTTTAGAGTGGTCTTAATATCTTCCTATTACACTGATCTATCTGTCTGACTCATTTTTGGGTGTTTAAATTGGAGCTGCCATACCCTCCCAGACAGCGCTAAATGGGTATTATTTGGATATTTTATACTTTATACCGACTGTATTTGTTGCTCCCAATCACCCAGAAATCGAATTTGTGCCACTTTTAGAGTGGTCTACATATCTTTAAAATAGATTTATCTATCTTTCTGACCCATTTTTGGATGTTTAAATTGGAGCTGCCATACCCTCCGAGACTGCGCTAAATGTGTATTATCTGGATATTTGATACTTTACACCGACTCTATTTGTTGCTCCCAATCACCCAGAAATCGAATTTGTGCCACTTTTAGACTGATCTACATATCTTCCTAATACATTTATCTATATTTCTGACCCATTTTTGGGTGTTTAAATTGGAGCTGCCATACCCTCCCAGACAGCGCTAAATGGGTATTATCTGGATATTTGAGCATTTACACCAACTCTATTTGTTTCTCCCAATCACCCAGAAATCGAATTTGTGCCACTTTTAGAGTGGTATACGTATCTTCCTAATACATTTATCTATCTTTCTGACTCATCTTTGGGTGTTTAAATTGGAGCTGCCATACCCTCCGAGACAGCGCTAAATGGGTATTATCTCGATATTTTATACTTTATACCGACTGTATTTGTTGCTCCCAATCACCCAGAAATCGAATTTGTGCCACTTTTAGAGTGGTCTACCTATCTTTCAAGTATATTTATCTATCTTTCTGGCTCATTTTTGGGTGTTTAAATTGGAGCTGCCATACCCTCCGAGACAGCGCTAAGTGGGAATTATCTGGATAGTTTTATAATTTACACCCACTGTATTTGTTGCTCCCAATCACCCAGAAATCGAATGTGTGCCACTTTTAGAGTGGTCTTAATATCTTCCTAATACATTTATCTATATTTCTGACCCATTTTGGGGTGTTTAAATTGGAGCTGCCATACCCTCCCCAGACAGCGCTCAATGGGTATTATCTGGATATATTTAGCATTCACACCGACTCTATTTGTTTCTCCCAATCACCCAGAAATCGAATTTGTGCCACTTTTAGACGGGTCTACATATCTTCCTAATACATTTATCTATCTTCCTGACCCATTTTTTGATGTTTAAATTGGAGCTGCCATACCCTCCGAGAGTGCGCTAAATGGGTATTGTCTGGATATTTTATACTTTACACCGACTCTATCTGTTGCTCTCAATCACCCAGAAATCGAATTTGTGCCACTTTTAGAGTGATCTACATATCTTCCTAATACATTTATCTATCTTCCTGACCCATTTTTGGGTATTTAAATTGGAGCTGCAATACCCTTCGAGACTGCGCTAAATGGGTATTATCTGGATATTTTATAATTTACACCCACTGTATTTGTTGCTCCCAATCACCCAGAAATCGAATTTGTGCCACTTTTAGACTGGTGTACATATCTTCCTAATACATTTATCTATCTTCCTGACCCATTTTTGGATGTTTAAATTGGAGCTGCCCTACCCTCCGAGACAGCGCTAAATGGGTATTATCTCGATATTTTTAGCATTTACACCGACTCTATTTGTTTCTCCCAATTACCCAGAAATCGAATTTGTGCCACTTTTAGACTGGTCTACATATCTTTATAATACATTTATCTATCTTCTTGACCCATTTTTGGGTGTTTAAATTGGAGCTGCCATACCCTCCGAGACTGCGCTAAATGTGTATTATCTGTATATTTGATACTTCACACCGACTCTATTTGTTGCTCCCAATCACCCAGAAATCGACTTTGTGCCACTTTTAGGCTGATCTACATATCTTCATAATACATTTATCTATATTTCTGACACATTTTTGGGTGTTTAAATTGGAGCTGCCATATCCTCCCCGACAGCGCTAAATGGGTATTATCTGGATATTTTAGCATTTACACCGACTCTATTTGTTTCTCCCTATCACCCAGAAATCGAATGTGTGCCACTTTTAGAGTGGCCTACGTATCTTCCTAATACATTTATCTATCTTTCTGACTCATCCTCGGGTGTTTAAATTGGAGCTGCCATACCCTCCGAGACAGCGCTAAATGGGTATTATCTCGATATTTTATACTTTATACCGACTGTATTTGTTGCTCCCAATCACCCAGAAATCGAATTTGTGCCCTTTTAGAGTGGTCTACCTATCTTTCAAGTATATTTATCTATCTTTCTGGCTCATTTTTGGGTGTTTAAATTGGAGCTGCCATACCCTCCGAGACAGCGCTAAGTGGGAATTATCTGGATAGTTTTATAATTTACACCCGCTGTATTTGTTGCTCCCAATCACCCAGAAATCGAATTTGTGCCACTTTTAGAGTGGTCTTAATATCTTCCTAATACATTTATCTATATTTCTGACCCATTTTGGGGTGTTTAGATTTTAGACGGGTCTACATATCTTCCTACTACATTTATCTATCTTCTTGACCCATTTTTTGATGTTTAAATTGGAGTTGCCATACCCTCCGAGATTGCGCTAAATGGGTATTGTCTGGATATTTATACTTGACACCGACTCTATCTGTTGCTCCCATTCACCCAGATATCGAATTTGTGCCACTTTTAGAGTGATCTACATATCTTCCTAATACATTTATCTATCTTCCTGACCCATTTTTGGGTATTTAAATTGGAGCTGCAATACCCTCCGAGACTGCGCTAAATGGGTATTATCTGGATATTTTATAATTTACACCGACTCTATCTGTTGCTCCCAATCACCCAAAAATCGAATTTTGTGCCACTTTTAGAGTGGTCTTAATATCTTCCTATTACATTTATCTATCTTCCTGATCCATTATTGGGTATTTAAATTGGAGCTGCAATACCCTCCGAGACTGCGACTGCGCTAAATAGGTATTATCTGGATATTTTATACTTTACACCGACTCTATTTGTTGCTTCCAATCATCCTGAAATCGAATTTGTGCCACTTTTAGAGTGATCTACGTATCTTCCTATTACATTTATCTATCTTTCTGACTGATTTTTGGGTGTTTAAATTCGAGCTGCCATACCCTCCGAGACTGCGCTAAATGGGTATTATCTGGATATTTTATACTTTATACCGTGTGGAATTTGTGCCACTTTTAGAGTGATCTACATATCTTCTTAATACATTTATCTATCTTTCTGGCTCATTTTTGGGTGTTTAAATTGGAGCTGCCATATCCTCCGAGACAGCTCTAAATGGGTATTATCTGGATATTTTTATAATTTACACCGACTCTATTTGTTGCTCTCAATCACCCAGAAATCAAATTTGTGCCACTTTTAGAGTGGTCTTAATATCTTCCTATTACATTGATCTATCTTTCTGACTCATTTTTGGGTGTTTAGATTGGAGCTGCCATACCCTCCCAGACAGCGCTAAATGGGTATTATTTGGATAATTTATACTTTATACCGACTGTATTTGTTGCTCCCAATCACCCAGAAATCGAATTTGTGCCACTTTTAGACTGGTCTACATATCTTTAAAATAGATTTATCTATCTTTCTGACCCATTTTTGGATGCTTAAATTGGAGCTGCCATACCCTCCGAGACTGCGCTAAATGTGTATCATCTGGATATTTGATACTTTACACCGACTCTATTTGTTGCTCCCAATCACCCAGAAATCGAATTTGTGCCACTTTTAGACTGATCTACATATCTTCCTAATACATTTATCTATATTTCTGACCCATTTTTGGGTGTTTAAATTGGAGCTGCCATACCCTCCCAGACAGCGCTAAATGGGTATTATCTGGATATTTTAGCATTTACACCAACTCTATTTGTTTCTCCCAATCACCCAGAAATCGAATTTGTGCCACTTTTAGAGTGGTATACGTATCTTCCTAATACATTTATCTATCTTTCTGACTCATCTTTGGGTGTTTAAATTGGAGCTGCCATACCCTCCGAGACAGCGCTAAATGGGTATTATCTCGATATTTTATACTTTATACCGACTGTATTTGTTGCCCCCAATCACCCAGAAATCGAATTTGTGCCACTTTTAGAGTGGTCTACCTATCTTTCAAGTATATTTATCTATCTTTCTGGCTCATTTTTGGGTGTTTAAATTGGAGCTGCCATACCCTCCGAGACAGCGCTAAGTGGGAATTATCTGGATAGTTTTATAATTTACACCCACTGTATTTGTTGCTCCCAATCACCCAGAAATCGAATGTGTGCCACTTTTAGAGTGGTCTTAATATCTTCCTAATACATTTATCTATATTTCTGACCCATTTTGGGGTGTTTAAATTGGAGCTGCCATACCCTCCCCAGACAGCGCTCAATGGGTATTATCTGGATATATTTAGCATTCACACCGACTCTATTTGTTTCTCCCAATCACCCAGAAATCGAATTTGTGCCACTTTTAGACGGGTCTACATATCTTCCTAATACATTTATCTATCTTCCTGACCCATTTTTTGATGTTTAAATTGGAGCTGCCATACCCTCCGAGAGTGCGCTAAATGGGTATTGTCTGGATATTTTATACTTTACACCGACTCTATCTGTTGCTCTCAATCACCCAGAAATCGAATTTGTGCCACTTTTAGAGTGATCTACATATCTTCCTAATACATTTATCTATCTTCCTGACCCATTTTGGGGTATTTAAATTGGAGCTGCAATACCCTTCGAGACTGCGCTAAATGGGTATTATCTGGATATTTTGTAATTTACACCCACTGTATTTGCTAATCCCAATCACCCAGAAATCGAATTTGTGCCACTTTTAGACTGGTCTACATATCTTCCTAATACATTTATCTATCTTCCTGACCCATTTTTGGATGTTTAAATTGGAGCTGCCCTACCCTCCGAGACAGCGCTAAATGGGTATTATCTCGATATTTTTAGCATTTACACCGACTCTATTTGTTTCTCCCAATTACCCAGAAATCGAATTTGTGCCACTTTTAGACTGGTCTACATATCTTTATAATACATTTATCTATCTTCTTGACCCATTTTTGGGTGTTTAAATTGGAGCTGCCATACCCTCCGAGACTGCGCTAAATGTGTATTATCTGTATATTTGATACTTCACACCGACTCTATTTGTTGCTCCCAATCACCCAGAAATCGACTTTGTGCCACTTTTAGGCTGATCTACATATCTTCATAATACATTTATCTATATTTCTGACACATTTTCGGGTGTTTAAATTGGAGCTGCCATATCCTCCCCGACAGCGCTAAATGGGTATTATCTGGATATTTTAGCATTTACACCGACTCTATTTGTTTCTCCCTATCACCCAGAAATCGAATGTGTGCCACTTTTAGAGTGGCCTACGTATCTTCCTAATACATTTATCTATCTTTCTGACTCATCCTCGGGTGTTTAAATTGGAGCTGCCATACCCTCCGAGACAGCGCTAAATGGGTATTATCTCGATATTTTATACTTTATACCGACTGTATTTGTTGCTCCCAATCACCCAGAAATCGAATTTGTGCCCTTTTAGAGTGGTCTACCTATCTTTCAAGTATATTTATCTATCTTTCTGGCTCATTTTTGGGTGTTTAAATTGGAGCTGCCATACCCTCCGAGACAGCGCTAAGTGGGAATTATCTTGATAGTTTTATAATTTACACCCACTGTATTTGTTGCTCCCAATCACCCAGAAATCGAATGTGTGCCACTTTTAGAGTGGTCTTAATATCTTCCTAATACATTTATCTATATTTCTGACCCATTTTGGGGTGTTTAGATTTTAGACGGGTCTACATATCTTCCTACTACATTTATCTATCTTCTTGACCCATTTTTTGATGTTTAAATTGGAGCTGCCATACCCTCCGAGATTGCGCTAAATGGGTATTGTCTGGATATTTATACTTGACACCGACTCTATCTGTTGCTCCCATTCACCCAGATATCGAATTTGTGCCACTTTTAGAGTGATCTATATATCTTCCTAATACATTTATCTATCTTCCTGACCCATTTTTGGGTATTTAAATTGGAGCTGCAATACCCTCCGGGACTGCGCTAAATGGGTATTATCTGGATATTTTATAATTTACACCCACTGTATTTGTTGCTCCCAATCACCCAGAAATCGAATTTGTGCCACTTTTAGACTGGTCTACATATCTTCCTAATACATATATCTATCTTCCTGACCCATTGTTGGATGTTTAAATTGGAGCTGGCTTACCCTCCGAGACTGCGCTAAATGGGTATTATCTGGATATTTTATACTTTACACCCAGTGTATTTGTTGCTCCCAATCACCCAAAAATCGAAATTGTGCCACTTTTAGACTGGTCTACATATCTTCCTAATACATTTACCTATCTTCCTGGCTCATTTTTGGATGTTTAAATTGGAGCTGCCATACCCTCCCAGACTGCGCTAAATGGGTATTGTCAGGATATTTTATACTTTACACCGACTCTATCTGTTGCTCCCAATCACTCAGAAATCGAATCTGTGCCACTTTTAGAGTGATCTACATATCGTCCTAATACATTTATCTATCTTCCTGACCCATTTTTGGGTATTTAAATTGGAGCTGCAATACCCTCCGATACTGCGCTAAATAGGTATTATCTGGGTATTTTATAATTTACACCCACTGTATTTGTTGCCCCCAATCACCCAAAAATCGAATTTGTGCCACTTTTAGAGTGGTCTACGTATCTTCCAATACATTTATCTATCTTTCTGACTCATCTTTGGGTGTTTAAATTGGAGCTGCCATACCCTCCGAGACAGCGCTAAATGGGTATTATCCCGATATTTTATACTTTATACCGACTGTATTTGTTGCTCCTTCCTGACCCATTTTTTGATGTCTAAATTGGAGCTGCCATACCCTCCGAGATTGCGCTAAATGGGTATTGTCTGCATATTTTAAACTTTACACCGACTCTATCTGTTGCTCCCAATCACCCAGAAATCTAATTTGTGCCACTTTTAGAGTGATCTACATATCTTCCTAATACATTTATCTATCTTTCTGACCCATTTTTGGGTATTTAAATTGGAGCTGCAATACCATCCGAGACTGCGCTAAATGGGTATTATCTGGATATTTTATAATTTACACCCACTGTATTTGTTGCTCCCAATCACCCAGAAATCGAATTTGTGCCACTTTCAGACTGGCCTACCTATCTTCCTAATACATTTATCTATCTTCCTGACCCATTTTTGGTTGTTTAAAATGGAGCTGCCGTACCCTCCGAGACTGCGCTAAATGGGTATTATCGGGATATTTTATAATTTACACCCACTGTATTTGTTGCTCCCAATCACCCAGAAATCGAATTTGTGCCACTTTTATACTGGTCTACGTATCTTCCTAATACATTTATCTATCTTCCTGACCCATTTTCGGGTGTTTAAATTGGAGCTGCCATACCCTCCGAGACAGCGCTAAATGGGTATTATCTGGATATTTTATACTTTACACCGACTGTATTTGTTGCTCCCAATCATCCAGAAATCGAATTTGTGCCACTTTTAGAGTGGTCTACATATCTTCCTAATACATTTATCTATCTTCCTGATCCCTTTTTGGGTATTTCAATTGGAGCTGTAATACCCTCCGATACTGCGCTAAATGGGTATTATCTGGGTATTTATAATTTACATCCACTGTATTTGTTGCTCCCAATCACCCAGAAATCGAATTTGTGCCACTTTTAGAGAGCTCTACGTATCTTCCTAATACATTTACCTATCGTTCTGACTGATCTTTGGGTGTTTAAATTGGAGCTGCCATACCCTCCGAGACAGCGCTAAATGGGTATTATCTGGATATTTTATACTTTACACCGACTGTATTTGTTGCCCCCAATCACCCAGAAATCGAATTTGTGCCACTTTTAGAGTGGTCTACATATCTTCCTAATACATTTATCTATCTTCCTGATCCGTTTTTGGGTATTTCAATTGAAGCTGTAATACCCTCCGATACTGCGCTAAATGGGTATTATCTGGGTATTTATAATTTACACCCACTGTATTTGCTGCTCCCAATCACCCAGAAATCAATTTGTGCCACTTTTAGAGTGGTCTACCTATCTTCCAACTATATTTATCTATCTTTCTGGCTGATTTTTGGGTGTTTAAATTGGAGCTGCCATACCCTCCGAGACAGCGCTAAATGGGAATTATCTGGATAGTTTTATAATTTACACCCACTGTATTTGTTGCTCCCAATCACCCAGAAATCGAATTTGTGCTACTTTTAGAGTGGTCTTAATATCTTCCTAATAGATTTATCTATATTTCTGACCCATTTTGGGGTGTTTAAATTGGAGCTGCCATACGCATCCCAGACAGCGCTAAATGGGTATTATCTGGATATATTTAGCATTTACACCGACTGTATTTGTTTCTCCCAATCACCCAGAAATCGAATTTGTGCCACTTTTAGACGGATCTACATATCTTCCTAATACATTTATCTATCTTTCTGACTGATCTTTGGGTGTTTAAATTGGAGCTGCCATACCCTCCGAGAGAGCGCTAAATGGCTATTATCTCGATATTTTATACTTTATACAAACTGTATTTGTTGCTCCCAATCACCCAGAAATCGAATTTGTGCCACTGTTAGAGTGGTCTACATATCTTCCTAATACATTTATCTATCTTCCTGACCCATTTTTGGGTATTTAAATTGGAGCTGCAATACCCTCCGAGACTGCGCTAAATGGGTATTATCTGGATATTTTATAATTTACACCCACTGTATTTGTTGCTCCCAATCACCCAGAAATCGAATATCCAGATAATACCCATTTAGCGCAGTCTCGTAGAGTACGGCAGCTCCAATTTAAACATCCAAAAATGGGACAGAAAGATAGATAAATGTATTAGGAAGATATCTAGACAACTATAAAAGTGGCACAAATTCGATTACTTGGTGTTTGGGAGCAACAAATAGAGTCGGTGTAAATTATAAAATATCCAGATAATATCCTTTTAGCGCAGTGTCGCAGGGTATTGCAGCTCCAATTTAAACACCCAAAAATGAGTCAGAAAGATAGATAAATGTATTAGAAAGATATTAAGACCACTCTAAAAGTGGCACAAATTCGATTTCTGGGTGATTGGGATCAACAAATAGAGTCGTCGTAAATTATAAAAATATCCAGATAATACCCATTTAGCGCTGTCTCGGAGGGTATGGCAGTTCCAATTTAAACTCCCAAAAATGGGTCAGGAAGATAGATAAATGTATTAGGCAGATATTAAGACCACTCTGAAAGTGGCACAAATTCGATTTCTGGGTGATTGGGAGCAACAAATAGAGTCTCTGTAAATTATAAAAATATTCAGATAATACCCATATAGCGCTGTCTGGGAGGGTATGGCAGCTCCAATTTAAACACCCAAAAATGGGTATGAAAGATAGATAAATGTATTAGGCAGATATGTACACCACTCTAAAAGTGACACAAATTCGATTTCTATGTGATTGGGAGCAACAAATACAGTCAGTGTAAAGTTTAGAATATCCAAATGATACCCATTGAGCGCTGTCTCGGAGGGTATTGCAGCTCAAATTTAAACACCCAAAAATGGGTCAGAAAGATAGATAAATATATTGGGAAGATATGTGGATCACTCTAAAAGTGGCACAAATGAGTTTTCTGTGTGATTGGTAGCAACAATTAGAGTCGGTGTAAAGTATAAAATATCCAGATAATACCCATTTAGTGCTGTCTCTGAGGGTATGGCAGCTCGAGTTTAAACACCCCAAAATGAGTCAGAAAGGTAGATAAATGTATTAGGAGAATATGTAGACCACTCTAGAAGTGGCACAAATTCGATTTCTGTGTGATTGGGAGCAACAAATAGAGTCGTCGTAAATTATAAAAATATCCAAATAATACCCATTTAGCGCTGTCTCGGATGGTATGGCAGCTCGAATTTAAACACCCAAAAATGGGTCAGGAAGATAGATAAATGTATTAGGCAGATATTTAAACCACTCTAAAAGTGGCACAAATTCGATTTCTGGGTGATTGGGAGCAACAAATCGAGTCGGTGTAAATTATAAAAATATTCAGATAATACCCATTTAGCGCTGTCTCGGAGGGTATGGCAGCTCCAATTTAAACACCCAAAAATGGGCCAGGAAGATAGATAAATGTATTAGGAAGATATTAAGACCACTCTAAAAGTGGCACAAATTCGATTTCTGGGTGATTGAGGGCAACAAATATAGATGGTGTAAATTGACCATATCGAGATAATACCCATTTAGCGCTGTCTCGGAGGGTATGGCAGCTCGAATTTGAACACCCCAAAATCAGTCAGAAAGATAGATAAATGTATTAGGAAGTTATGTAGACCACTCTAAAAGTGGCACAAATTCGATTTCTGGGTGATTGGGAGCAACAAATAGAGTCGTCGTAAATTATAAAAATATCCAAATAATACCCATTTAGCGCTGTCTCGGATGGTATGGCAGCTCGAATTTAAACACCCAAAAATGGGTCAGGAAGATAGATAAATATATTAGGCAGATATTTAAACCACTCTAAAAGTGGCACAAATTCGATTTCTGTGTGATTGGGAGCAACAAATAGAGTCGTCGTAAATTATAAAAATATCCAAATAATACCCATTTAGCGCTGTCTCGGATGGTATGGCAGCTCGAATTTAAACACCCAAAAATGGGTCAGGAAGATAGATAAAATGTATTAGGCAGATATTTAAACCACTTAAAAGTGGCACAAATTGATTTCTGGGTGATTGGGAGCAACAACTGAGTCGGTGTAAATTATAAAAATATTCAGATAATACCCATTTAGCGCCGTCTCGAGGGTAAGGGCAGTCTAATTTAAACACCCCAAAATGGGTGAAATATAGATAAATGTATTAGAAGATATTAAGACCACTCTAAAAGTGGCACAAATTCGGATTTCTGCGATTGAGGGCAACAAATATAGATGGTGTAAATTATCATATCGAGATAATACCCATTTAGCGTGCTGTCTCGAGGGTATGGCAGCTCGAATTTGAACACCCCAAAATCAGTCAGAAAGATAGATAAATGTATTAGAAGTTATGCAGACCACTCTAAAAAGCGGCACAAATTGATTTCTAAGTATTTGGGAGCAACAAATAGAGTCGTCGTAAATTATAAAAATATCCAAATAATACCCATTTAGCGCTGTCTCGGATGGTATGGCAGCTCGAATTTAAACACCCAAAAATGGGTCAGGAAGATAGATAAATATATTAGGCAGATATTTAAACCACTCTAAAAGTGGCACAAATTCGATTTCTGTGTGATTGGGAGCAACAAATAGAGTCGTCGTAAATTATAAAAATATCCAAATAATACCCATTTAGCGCTGTCTCGGATGGTATGGCAGCTCGAATTTAAACACCCAAAAATGGGTCAGGAAGATAGATAAATGTATTAGGCAGATATTTAAACCACTCTAAAAGTGGCACAAATTCGATTTCTGGGTGATTGGGAGCAACAAATCGAGTCGGTGTAAATTATAAAAATATTCAGATAATACCCATTTAGCGCTGTCTCGGAGGGTATGGCAGCTCCAATTTAAACACCCAAAAATGGGCCAGGAAGATAGATAAATGTATTAGGAAGATATTAAAACCACTCTAAAAGTGGCACAAATTCGATTTCTGGGTGATTGAGGGCAACAAATATAGATGTTGTAAATTGACCATATCGAGATAATACCCATTTAGCGCTGTCTCGGAGGGTATGGCAGCTCGAATTTGAACACCCCAAAATCAGTCAGAAAGATAGATAAATGTATTAGGAAGTTATGTAGACCACTCTAAAAGTGGCACAAATTCGATTTCTGGGTGATTGGGAGCAACAAATAGAGTCGTCGTAAATTATAAAAATATCCAAATAATACCCATTTAGCGCTGTCTCGGATGGTATGGCAGCTCGAATTTAAACACCCAAAAATGGGTCAGGAAGATAGATAAATATATTAGGCAGATATTTAAACCACTCTAAAAGTGGCACAAATTCGATTTCTGGGTGATTGGGAGCAACAAATCGAGTCGGTGTAAATTATAAAAATATTCAGATAATACCCATTTAGCGCTGTCTCGGAGGGTATGGCAGCTCCAATTTAAACACCCAAAAATGGGCCAGGAAGATAGATAAATGTATTAGGAAGATATTAAGACCACTCTAAAAGTGGCACAAATTCGATTTCTGTGTGATTGAGGGCAACAAATATAGATGGTGTAAATTGACCATATCGAGATAATACCCATTTAGCGCTGTCTCGGAGGGTATGGCAGCTCGAATTTGAACACCCCAAAATCAGTCAGAAAGATAGATAAATGTATTAGGAAGTTATGTAGACCACTCTAAAAGTGGCACAAATTCGATTTCTGGGTGATTGGGAGCAACAAATACAGTGGGTGTAAAGTATAAAATATCCAGATAATACCCATTTAGCGCTGTCTCGGAGGGCATGGCAGCTCCAATTTAAACACCCACAAATGAGTCAGAAATATAGAAAATGTATTAGGAAGATATGTAGACCACTCTAAAAGTGGCACAAATTCGATTTCTGGGTGATTCGGAGCAACAAAGAGAGTCGGTGTAAAGTATAAAATATCCAGATAATACCCATTTAGCGCAGTCTCGGAGGGTATGGCAGCTCCAACTTAAACATCCAAAAATGGGTCAGAAAGATAGATAAATGTATTAGGAAGATATTAAGACCACTCTAAAAGTGGCACAAATTCGATTTTTAGGTGATTCGGAGCAACAAATACAGATAGTGTAAATTGACCATATCGAGATAATACCCATTTAACGCTGTCTCGGAGGGTATGGCAGCTCCAATTTAAACACCCAAAAATCAGTAAGAAAGATAGATAAATGTATTAGAAAGATATGTAGACCACTCTAAAAGTGACACAAATTCGATTTCTAGGTGATTGGGAGCAACAAATACAGTCGGTGTAAAGTTTAAAATATCCAGATAATATCCATTGAGCGCTGTCTCGGAGGGTATGGCAGCTCCAATTTAAATACCCAAAAATGGGTCAGGAAGATAGATAAATGTATTAGGAAGATATGTAGACCACTCTAAAAGTGGCACAAATTCGATTTCTGAGTGATCGGGAGCAACAAATAGAGTGGGTGTAAATTATAAAAACATCCAGATAATACCTATTTAGCGCTGTCTGGGAGGGTATAGCAGCTCCAATTTAAACACCCAAAAATTAGTCCGAAAGATAGATAAATGTATTAGGAAGATATCTAGACCAGTCTAAGAGTGGCACAAATTCGATTTTTGTGTGATTGGGAGAAACAAATAGAGTCGGTGTAAATTATAAAAATATCCAGATAATACCCATTTGGCGCTGTCTGGGAGGGTATGGCAGCTCCAATTTAAACACCCAAAAATGTGTCAGAAAGATAGGTAAATGTATTAGAAAGATATATAGACCACTCTAAAAGTGGCTAGCAAAATATTGTGAAATGTACACAGATTTTACTACGACCCTTTAGAAATGTCCTTGATAGCACACATTTTGAAGTATTCTTCTCAAATTTATATTCACAGCAAAGAAAATTTATTGGAGAAAACATGGTTTCATTCGTGTTATGAAAGACATAATGGTTGTCGAAATACATCGATTTTCATGAAGGTTACTACTTTCACATAGCGCGATTTAGAATATCGAAACGGGAATAGGGAATAAGGAAATAACTTCCGTTTCCTTGATCCTTAAACCAAGGATCATGTAAACAGGCCATTGCCCAACTCCTCGTCCTAGTTGTCTCTAAACCAGTCAGTCTGTTATGCAGCACAGCACCCGTGACTGTTGTCATAGCGTCTTTCACGACAACACGTGGTTACACAGTAGATCACATAGCATACATTTCGTAAAATTATCCGCCCTAATCCGTTATTTGAAAATCAGATCATTTTGATTGGTCAGTAGCGGATCAAACTAAATAAAGATCTTGACCCAAAAATTATATATGGCAAGTTCCGAATGGATCCATTCAGGTGTTCCAGAGGAGAAGATCTTAGAAGGCATTTGCGTTCAGTGTAACACACAATGGCCTTTCCCATATATCGCAGCAGACTAGAAAGCTGTACCTATCAGGGTTCCAGTGAATAAGCCCTTGCCAAATTTGTCAAGTTTTTCAATTCCAGATGGCGGTCAATTCACGTGACTTAAGAGCAAAATGTTTGAATTTCCGTGATCGTCATGTCATATATGATATATTTAGACACCGCCCAAATCGGTATCTTGAAAAAAACGACCATTTTGACTGGTCGGTGGCGGCCATATTGTTTCATGGAGCAACAAACCCTACAAAGAATTGAAGACCTTGATCCATAAATTACGTACGCCAAGTTTCGAATTGATCGGTTCAGCTGTTCCAGAGGAAAAGATCTTAGAAGATGGCCGCTAAACCGTTCAGCCAATCACCGGTGTATCTATAGCGCAGCGGACTAGAAATCTGTACCTATCAGAGTTCAACAGGATAAGCCTTTGCAAAATTTGGTCGTCAGAAAGGCGACTGTATCTCAGAGGACATATATTCCTAACATGTGTTTCTTCATATAACCGCATCAGCGCTACTCAATAACTAGTTATAATTATTTCAATTAAATAGCTATACATGATGTTTCCTTTTTTTCTCTTTTTTTTATCTGACCTAATGACCCCTATTTGACAGTGATCTGTGAATGGTCAATTTTTACTTAACTACTTAACTTTATGATATATCTAGCTGGTGCTTTCAAAAACAGATCCTTTCAAAACTCGTTCCTTCTCATTCGCCAAACGCTATATAGACGATCTTCTCACCGTTGATAATCGCTATATAGATGACACAGTGAAGGATATATATCCATTTTCACTGGATTTTAAGGAAACTTGATGACCCTAACGGCACATCATATTTAGACCTATATCTCTATGAAAACGAAACGGGCCTTCCACTCGCAGAATTCACGACAAAATCAGATTATTATAGTTTCGACATGGCAAGCTATCCCGATCTGGACAGTAATATTCCAGTGGCACCTGAATATGGCCTCTACGTATTTCGCCAACCAGCATTTGCAAGATCCTGTGTTAAATGTGACGATTTTAACCAAAGCTTCAAAACATTATTGCGAAGCTTATAAAGCAAGGCTTAACCACCAAGCGCCTCTGCTCAAAATTTCTCAAATTTGACGATACAAATTGCTTGCTGATAGCAAAATACGAGTGCAGCGTGCAAGATCTATGGCGTTACGTTTCATAGCTTGTGTCTAATTCCGCTTATTCCGGGACTAGTGACCGTATGGATCCATGTATTCCAAGATTCATAAGAGCCACAATCAAAGCGTGACTGAGATGCATCATTTTCCAGTTAACGACTTTACAACGAAAGTTATATTACACACAATGCTATTCTATGGATAACAACTTCTTTATTGCTGTGGAGCTGACGTTTCGTTGGAGATACTTCCAACTTTTTCAAAGCTAATGAAAAGCTAGAAAAAAAAGGTTATATTCATTAAGAATACTGATCAGCGATACGAATCTGTTATTTTAGGAACATCATGATGTCTTACCGGCATCATTGAAACGTTTTGATCGCATCTCTCATTCAAAAGTTTTGATCGTTTCTCTCTTGCAGGAAACTAGCCCATTTTTGTGTATACTACAATTTCTTTTAATTTGGTGCTAATGCTTCTGAATTGGGTCTTTAGATTGCTGACGCGGAAATCCTTCAATGGACGACGGCTGGATATTGAATGACAGACAAGACATTTGTACCATATACTTAACTTTCTACCATTTCGGGGTTGAGATTAAGCCAACCTTGCCCTCTTTTTCACTTAGTAAACTCTGTTTCCGGGGTTTTCACTGCATTAGTTTGTACACTTTCACAATCTACCTTTAATGTACCTTTTATCCTTTTGGCGAATAACTTCTGACGGCACAGTTTATATATATTATCGCCAATGCTGAGAATGTATTATGATTTTCACATGTTCCTTTGCAGGTAGTTGTACAAAGCTACACTGCATTAATTAAATAATTGTTCCAAAATAGGTTTGAAATTTTGTTAACAATATCTGGCTCTTCGTTATAGCAGTACTTGATGTGTACTCATGAGTTATCAGCTCTTGTGCGTTATCAGTTACATTCCCAGTAGTTTCAGTCAGTGGTAGGATATATGCAACCTTCCATGGTACAAATCTACTAACTTAATGGGCATTGTTACCTTCCACACGCAAATTACAGTCCTCTCGATTGGCCCAGTTAATCAATCAAATGACAGAACTACCGCTTCCGGTTTATCTTCTGGTCCTATTGTGCAAGCCTTCCATTGGGTTAAGGTAAAAGGTGTTACAATAATGTTACATCACTTTGCTGCCACAAGCAATATTATACATGCATATTGTTATCACTTCTTTCCTGTTCTCTCTGTATCTTTGTATAAAGATGAGGAGGTTAATGTTAACTTACTTCCTTGCTTACTTAATTAATTATTACATTACTCAGATTTTGGCGTTCCGACATCCTACTCTTAATAATCAGCCGTCGCCCACAAACGAATTTCCGCGTCAATACCCGAAGACCGTTATTCATCATTTCCAAATATTTTTGAAATGAAAATTTAAAAAAAAAACAACACACAAAACGTTTTCCTGCAAAAGAGAAGCGGTCAGTAGTTTTCAATGATGACAGAAAAAAAATGATGGTTTTTTTTCGTAAAATCCTTATCAATGATCAGTATTCTTCATCTAAATGAATTTCCAGGTAGCTTTCTACAATATGTTTCTCAGTCACGCTGTGGAAGTAACTGTTCATTTGTACACACTGGAGAAGCAAAATATTATTTTCAGCGACCCCTGTCCCAGGATTAAGCGACATAAGACGCAAGTTACGAAACTTAGCGCCGGAGATCTTGCACGCTACGATATTTATCACAGAATTTGAGAAACGTTGAATGAAGGAATTTGTTGATACAATATTGTTCGTCAAGTTTCTGCAATAATATTCTGTGGCGCTGATTGTAATCATGAAAATGTATACGCCGCATTCAGGAATATTGCTATACCGATATGGGTAGTTAACTTTGTCAAAGATGTAATCGTCTATCTTGTCGTGGAGTCGACGCGAGAGAAAGATATAGTCTTGGAAAGTATAGGTCAAAATATGATATTCCATCTGGACTACATATATCAGTGGTTTCCTGCAAATTCAATGAAGAGGGATATAGATGATTCACAACATGACAGGAGAAAGTTTGGTGAATTATAAGAAACGGGCGTCTTGGTATATTCAAACGAGAATAGATATAGGTCACTCAAAAGAGGTGCTCGATTTGTATCCGCTGGGATAGCTATACGCTTTTGGTCTTGTCGAATTTTACATAATTCAAATAATTATACAAACATAGGGACATCCTATGAATGATACCCTTTGCCCTTTAAGTATTCTAACGTGAACATTCCGGTGACCTGTTTTATTTAACACCGACATTGTTAATAAAATAATAAACCCGAATATATATATTCGTTAATCAAAAGTGATACACAATGTATATCCACTGGGATAGCTATATACGCTGTTGGTTTTGCCGAATTTCACATATAGTGTGTTAATGAGAAAGTCAAGTAATTACATAAACAAAGGAAGACTCTAAGAATGATACCCTTTACGTGGAGAAAACCTTAAGTCTTCCGACATCAAAACTCCGGTGATCAGTTTTATTTAAGGATGTCCGCTGGTGGTAAATCGAAGTAATTAACTTTTTGAATAATGTGTGTTGTAGCATTCACAATTGTTTAATATGAGAAAAAACAAAGAAAAAATATAGGTTGGTGTGCATTCTTTAGCTGTAGGCAACGTTAAGTGGACTGACTCATGCTCAATTTGATAACCCAGAAATCAAAGGGAATAGCCCTAGTTTTGAAGCATATTCATACAAAATTCATATAAATAGTATCTAACTTTTTCTTATAATCTAACTGTTTGTAGATAATCACAATGTCTATCAAAATTTATCAAATTGGATGGATGTTGCTGTGCAAAATTCTCGGCTAGAAGGCTTTTGAAGGAAAGCCCTATCTCTTAACCCAGAGAAGGAAGGTAACCCAATAAGAAAAAAACAGGCAAAATGGCTGCCAAAGCCAAACACCACCAGCGGACATCCTTAACACCGATATTATCAATAAACTAAGATGTTCAATGAGGCGCTGATATGCCCATAAGGTATTGCGTCCTTATCAGCCTGACCATAAGATATTTTTCTAACAATGGTGGATTACTGCACATCGGGACAAGGAAGTTAACTCTTCCTTTTTTTTGCATTGGGATCTTGAACCCCTGTGGTTTCTCGGGCTTTTATTTGTCCGTTATCCAGTTATTTTTTTTCGAATTATATCTGATCATTCTCCATTTTCGCCGTTATAGTTTTTGCCAATATGTATTAAGAAAAGTTATATGAATGCAATTCGTTGTCGAAGTTGAACTAAGGTTAACATATGCATTGATAGAATAAGTCTTTTCTGTTAAAATTACACGAGCGTGTGTGTGTGAGACGCCATGTCTAAATATGTTGAAATCATAAAATGTAGGCGATATTATATTAGACAATTATAAACAGAGCGAACTGTTTCGGGTGCATTAAGCAGAAATAATATTATTGAATGAAAGTCAACAATTCAGGACATCAGCAAGTAATTCACAGATGCGATCTTCCGATTCAAGCCGGAAACACCAAAACGTAAGGTTATGATTAATGTACACACATATGAGGAGGAGGGAATTTGGCTTAATGTCACACTCAAGTTTGTTTCACTCATATGGTGACAGTCAGTTTGGTAGGTGGAGGAAGCCCGAGTACCCGGAGAGAACCACCGCCCATCGACAAGTAACTGACAAACTTTCACACATGGTACACACATAGGTGGCAGTGAAAACAACGCTAAGGTTTGAAGAGGATTATTTTATTTGTATTGAATCGATGAAGACAAGATTCAGATCGCGGCACCTTTCAACCATATTCTTCCCCGAATCGACCATATCCTCTCCCGATTCGACCATCTGCAAATATAACTTCAGATATAAAATCCTAGGTATCACGTATAGGAAATTCAGAGAATACGCATGGTGATTAAAATGTTGATATCTATTTTGGCTGTTGTAAGTGTGATGTTTACATGAGGCATAGCTCGACTCTGGCCATGACCAAGATCATGTTTTATCGGTTATTGTAGGCATTGTAATCATGGTAAGTGTGTGTGGGGGGTACATAAGTATGGGTCGACCATGGTCATGTCTTGCCACTATTGTAGGTATTGTAAGCATTGTGTAAGATAAGTTTGTTTGCGAACTATACAACATAAGCTCTATTGCGCTTTTTATACCGACTTAAACAAAACAACATGCAATAAAAAACAATCGTCAATATCATACAGACAATAAAATTGACATTGTACTAAAAACTCGTTTACAATTTATGTGCGTATTTTTTCCTTTTATAAAAATATGTTACATATGTATGCCATTACCGATAGTTACATTGCACAATGATGTTAAATATTAAATATATTAATTATATACAAATTAGATCAGATCACAGATTCTGATGTATAAGCTGAGCTTTTAGAAATATCTCAGTAATCTTCGAAGCTAGACTTCACTTTTGGCACATTGCACACCTACATTTATTTCCACACCAAATCTTTAGAATACTTTTAAAATCACTTAATGAAGTTTCTGTTCGGGCATTGTCAGTCAAATCATTCCAGATTTTAGAAACTTGATATCTGAAACTTTGTAGTGATAATTACATGAATTATGGACCGACCATGGACATGTCTTGTCGACTATTGTAGGCATTGTAGTGTGTGGTGATGTTTACATAAAATATGGGTCGACGATGGTCATGTCTTGTTGGCTATTGTAGGCATTGTATGGATTGTGTGGTGATGTTTACATAAAATATGGGTCGACGATGGTCATGTCTTGTTGGCTATTGTAGGCATTGTATGGATTGTGTGGTGGTGTTTACATAAAATATGGGTCGACCATGGTCATGTCTTGTTGGCTATTGTAGGCATTGTATGGATTGTGTGGTGATGTTTACATAAAATATGGGTCGACGATGGTCATGTCTTGTCCACTATTATAGACATTGTAAGCAATGTGTGGTGATGTTTACATGAAATATGAGTCGACCATGGTCATGTCTTGTTGGCTATTGTAGGCATTGTATGGATTGTGTGGTGATGTTTACATGAAATATGGGTCGACCATGGTCATGTCTTGTTGCCTATTGTAGGCATTGTATGGATTGTGTGGTGATGTTTACATGAAATATGGGTCGACCATGGTCATGTCTTGTTGGCTATTGTAGGCATTGTATGGATTGTGTGGTGATGTTTACATGAAATATGGGTCGACCATGGCCATGTCTTGTTGGCTATTGTAGGCATTGTATGGATTGTATGGTGATGTTTACATGAAATATGGGTCGACCATGGTCATGTCTTGTTGGTTATTGTAGGCATTGTATGGATTGTGTGGTGATGTTTACATGAAATATAGGTCGACTATGGTTATGTATTGTTGGCTATTGTAGGCATTCTATGGATTGTGTGGTGATGTTTACATGAAATATGGGTCGACCATGGTCATGTCTTGTTGGCTATTGTAGGCATTGTATGGATTGTGTGGTGATGTTGACATGAAATATGAGTCGACCATAGTCATGTCTTGTTGGCTATTGTAAGCATTGTATGGATTGTGTGGTGATGTTTACATGAAATATAGGTCGACTATGGTCATGTCTTGTTGGCTATTGTAGGCATTGTATGGATTGTGTGGTGATGTTTACATGAAATATGGGTCGACCATGGTCATGTCTTGTTGGCTATTGTAGGCATTGTATGGATTGTGTGGTGATGTTCACATGAAATATGGGTCGACGATGGTCATGTCTTGTTGGCTATTGTAGGCATTGTATGGATTGTATGGTGATGTTTACATGAAATATGGGTCAACCATGGTCATGTCTTGTTGGCTATTGTAGGCATTGCATGGATTGTGTGGTGATGTTTACATGAAATATGCGTCGACTATCGTCATGTCTTGTTGGCTATTGTAGGCATTGTATGGATTGTGTGGTGATGTTTACATGAAATATGGGTCGACCATGGTCATGTCTTGTTGGCTATTGTAGGCATTGTATGGATTGTGTGGTGATGTTTACATGAAATATGGGTCGGCCATGATCATGTCTTGTTGGCTATTGTAGGCATTGTATGGATTGTGTGGTGATGTTTACATGAAATATGGGTCGACCATGGTCATGTCTTGTTGGCTATTGTAGGCATGGTATGGATTGTGTGGTGATGTTCACATGAAATATGGGTCGACCATGGTCATGTCTTGTTGGTTATTGTAGGCATTGTATGGATTGTGTGGTGATGTTTACATGAAATATGGGTCGACTATGGTTATGTATTGTTGGCTATTGTAGGCATTCTATGGATTGTGTGGTGATCTTTACATGAAATATGGGTCGACCATGGTCATGTCTTGTTGGCTATTGTAGGCATTGTATGGATTGTGTGGTGATGTTTACATGAAATATGGGTCGACCATGGTCATGTCTTGTTGGCTATTGTAGGCATTGTATGGATTGTGTGGTGATGTTTACATGAAATATGGGTCGACTATGGTCATGTCTTGTTGGCTACTGTAGGCATTGTATGGATTATGTGGTGATGTTTACACGAAATATGGGTCGACCATGGTCATGTCTTGTTGGCTATTGTAAGCATTGTATGGATTGTGTGGTGATGTTTACATGAAATATGGGTCGACTATGGTCATGTCTTGTTGGCTATTGTAGGCATTGTATGGATTGTGTGGTGATGTTTACGTGAAATATGGGTCGACCATGGTCATGTCTTGTTGGCTATTGTAGGCATTGTATGGACTGTGTGGTGATGTTTACATGAAATATGGGTCGACCATGGTCATGTCTTGTTGGCTATTGTAGGCATTGTATGGATTGTGTGGTGATGTTTACATGAAATATGGGTCGGCCATGGTCATGTCTTGTTGGCTATTGTAGGCATTGTATGGATTGTGTTGGGATGTTTACATGAAGTATGGGTCGACCATGGTCATGTCTTGTCGGCTATTGTAGGCATTGTATGGAGTGTGTGGTGATGTTTACATGGAGTATGGACCGACCATGGTCATGTCGGCATCACTATGTGGACCGATTCTCTCCTGTGTAATTATGTAATGGCTGCTTGGATATTGGTACTAAAGGTGTATCAAAAATATATATCTGTTACGGACATGGAAATTCTTTATGTGCGACGACTGGATACTCAATTTAACTGTATTCAACGTTATGTATTTGTGAACGATATAAATCGTTTGCAGTTATCTTGTGATTGACTAATATAAGTATAATTGTATTTTGTTCGCTCTACTCTATACTCACATCCTTAATGATTGTGGTGATATTCAAACAAATGGTCACAGTTGGTCTTTATCTCTGAGCTCAGAGTATCAGTGTGATCGGCGGCGTGAAAATGGTGAGCATGACTCACATCGTGAACAATGTCCGACTGATAGTAAACAACAACAAGAAAATAGAATACAATCTGAGCTATACCTCACATATATACAAGTAATACGCAAGCTTTCTACTCTCATGCTGGAGATTTCGGGTTGAATGTCATAAAACTGCCAGTAAAGAAACACACTATAGCATGGCCGAGGCAAATATTATATATAATATATATGAGAAAAAATAACAAATAACCCTGTTGGCTTTCTACATTATTATATTCCGACTGAAGTTTCGAAATGTTCTTTTCAAGGAATATTGTATAGAAGTAATGGAATGATTGCGTACCATATAGTGTATACGTTGTCACTGAAAAACAAATCGATAATTTCATAAGTTGAATCTTGCTGAACTGGTCTATTAACTTCTATAAATTATTGCAGCTATAAACAGGTCAGATGAACAAATGAGCCAATGTGTAAGTGGAAATAATACCTACTCAATTTACAATAGCTGATATATTGATAATGTCAGGCTTGAGACCTGTGGCTACTATTGAGTGGTGGGGGGGGGCAACACGAATTCCTTGGCATCTAACAGAGCCTGAATACTCTTATGGAGGAAAAATCGACAATGTATGATGCTATGTGATGTTTTTATTTACATAATTTCCTAGACTATTTGGTCTCTGAGAATTTATATCATAAATCGATATTCAGACTGGACTCAAGTACATGTAGTTAGAGTCTTTGACTCTGATCCGGAGTGCTACAGCTGGCGTGGGTTCGCCCCTCGCCAGTGACCGCTTACATATATACTCGCCTATTCACAAGGCGCTGGACTGATTCGGTGTCCAGGGTAATATGGACTGATGGTGGAACTAGTTGCTACGCTAGACCTTCGCCAACGGTGGCACTTGGGGAATAAAGTACCTGGGTGTCTTTCAGTGACCGCTATATAAATTCATTCACAGTAGTACATCGCATACACCGCTAGGAAGCCCACATGGTTAGACTATCACAGCACTTTCAGGATAGTAGTTCGTCCAATTGTAGAATTGTATAAATGTTCACTTCACAGCACGATAGTCGAGCTATAAATCTTGAGTGGTTCCAATTGATTGTATATTAATATGTACTCCTATACGGAGGTGCTCCTATATAGAGGAGGGATTTACCTACTGAACTGAACTGAACTGTTGGCATATTGACTCGATTCGATAGCTACAGTTTTCACCCCCGTCTCTTCTCTATTAGATAGAGATGTTATACGTCAGAACTGGCAGTGATGTGTCACAATACTTTTCATCAATTTCAACTTCATTTACACTCTGGTCACATTCGTGACATATGAGGTACATATATTACATTTTTGCAATGATAATCGGGGGCATTTCGAGGTTCGTTAGTGCAGATTAGTATTCACCATTCTGCATAAGGAGAGTGCAGCCAGCATACATCGGTACAACTAACGTTGATGTAATCACCATTCTGCACAGGAAGAGTGCAAGTCAGCATACATCGGTAGAACTAACGGTGATGTAATCACCATTCTGCACAGGAAGAGTGCAAATCAGCACACATCAGCATAACTAACGTTGAGGGCACCTATTCAGTAGTAAGGGTAAGAAGATGCAAACTTACACATGACGCTTTGACATATTTCATATGTGGTAATTCATAACGGTAACTGTTTTATCGTAGGCCTATGCTTCTTGTGGGAATGTATCGATTTGTTAAATGTCGGTTCGCTACTACTAATAATATCTGAATGAATTTGATTATTGTCCGATAGAAATACAATTACATACCTCGAGTTTAAGGAGATGTTCTAGGTCATCAGCGTGTCTGATGTCGTTGTGACTGAGGTGAGCGACATAACAGCCGGATGGTGTTTTCAGTACCATTACGTGCTGGAAGAAACATATATGGCAGATAAATTTACTTAACCCTATCTGGCCTGGGCTTTTTGGGACCTGTCCTGGCCTGGGGGGGAGGGGGGGGGAGGCGAAATGCCTCCCTCCCCCATTTTTTTTTACCCCTTGAGCTAGGGGAATGAAACTTACCACACAATACCCTTGGGTCAAGCTCTACCAGAAAATGTAAAAAAATAAACATGGCCGCTGTGATGACGTCACAGTGACGTCATTTTTGGTCGATTTTTCGGTCAGATTTTTCGATTTTTTTATTTGTGCAATTACTTCGCAAAAGCTGCATGATAAATTATTAAATATTAATGTGACGTGACGTGCCTACTTTTCATCGCGGAAAAGCAGAAATTTTGAAGAAAGATGACGAAAAAATGACACGTTCATAAAGTTAGACCGCGGTTCGTAGTTCGCAGTTCATTATTCGAGGAGACCAGCAATTATTTCCTCAGATATGGAAATCTATATTTTTCTTATTATGAGTACTTTGAACTCCAAACTCTGTATAGCAAGAGAGAATGTCATGCTCTATATCTTTGCATATTTATATCCGAAATCTGACGCCAGGGGGCGCTGCTAGGGGCGCTGTTATGAGTCGCTGAATGACTGGTCCCGATTAACGAACTACGAACCGCGGTCTAACTTTATGAACGTCAAAATGACCCCAATGATGAACTATAAATTACAACACATATAAGGGAAGTGAGAAGAGGAGTCACGGAGTTTCATCTCTCCATTTTTTGTCGTTCCGGAGATAGTTTGGTAGGGTGGGGGGCATTGTGGCCCCCCAGGCCAGGTAGGGTTAAATAGGACATCACTGATGCTTTTGTAGCGGACGTTGGTCGATGGTACTTCGTTTGCAAGAGAGCTAGTTCATTGGCAAAGTGGTTGCATAGAAGGCCTGATGTTTTTTGCTGTTTTCAATAATAAAATTACACTGCATGGACAACTGCACCGTACTCAATATACATGTGTACTCCAAACAGTGTACGCTTAGTAGGGGAGATTGCGGTACACTGGGACATTTTTCACCTTTTTGCGAAAATCTCTGTTATTATTGTTCTGTAGTGTAGCCTTGTATACTCTCGTTATATCTTATACTTATTTTGACATAGTCACACAGAAAAATCTGAAATATCTGTTATACTTTTCTCCAGAATTCTGTTTTAAAAACGTAAAAAAATGTGTCCCAGTTTGCCCCATTATGAGGTACTCTGGGACACCCACTGGGGTGTGATGGGACAATAATCAAAGTACATTTTATAAGAAGTATATACTAATATGTTTCATAGGAGTTTAGAAGATTCAACATCGGTGGTTAAGTTAGTTGCTATTTTAGGCCCCTGCTTTACGTAAAATATTTGCCAGGAGCCAAATTTGAGGAAAAAATATTTTGTGTGATTCTCATCCCAACGAAAGCATTTGACTTTGAAAGTTTTAGTAAAACTCATCAAATCTGATAGGATTAGCAAATACTACCATCTAAGAAACAAAATAATGCACTTTGATGGCATTTTAGGATGAAAGGAAATTTCACCATTTGATTATTATTGTCCCAGTGTGCCCCGGCAAAAGTGTCCCACTCTGCCTCAGAGGCATGATATATTCCTTTTCATGACAAAAAGCTAATACAGACAGGTGAGATACTAAATCGATATAATTAAAGTGTACCCTTGTTCCTCCTCTCTCGGTAGTAACAAAACAGCAATGAAGTACCGCTGAAAACTTCTCATAATGAACTATCATCCTCAGTCCTAAAAATTTACTTGGACTGCTCAAAAACAATTTTTGTGTCCCTAATTTTTTACCAATGATAGGTTTTACTTGTAATCAATATAGAAGTTGTATGGGGGTGATAGCCTTCTGCTGATAGTAATGTAATGTGCCTCTTGTTCTTAACAAAAGAGCTAGACGGCTTGTCCCACTGTGCCCCATGTCCCACTGTACCCCAATCTCCCCTACACCATCCCATCTAGGTACGCATGAAACGTTTTCCTAGTGTGTGACGGTAATAGAGCTGTTTGTGATTCAAATCTTGAAAACCTGATTTATGTTGAGTTTTAAAATATAACTTTGGTTGAGGAGCCCTATTTTTGTTACAAGACAAAATCTGCCCTGTAAACCTCACACCATTTTTTGCTATTGACGTTAACTACCATTTACTAAGCAATCGGCCAAAATATTACTCACATTTAGCACCAAAATCTATCAAAAGACTTAAAATATAAATTATAATAAGCACAAGCTATTTCCTTGCAAAAAAAAGGAACGAAAAGAAACCGTCAATGGCTTGCAATGATGATAGCAAGATATTTCTGTTGTTAGATTCTTACCGTTGACAAGTGTTCGCATGTCAAAATGAAGAAATTATTTTTTAGAATGGTGTAATGCCTACCATTGAGCAAACACACATGAAATAATTTTTGACATTTTGTTTCTCTGTCGAAACAGGTACTGTTATAAAAGACAAAGATAGGGAATTGGTAATGGAAGATGAACATTTAATATTGTTGTAGAGGGTAACTTACGTTGTCGAAGTCTTTGTACCATGTGGCTGTGGATAAATCCGCGTGATGCGCTACAACAGGTGCATCAGTGACGGTAACTGTCGTATTCTCCTGGCCATACACCTAATAATACAGATCCACAGGGTGACTTATCGGAAAAGCAATGCGATAATTACCCAAATTATAATAAAACATAATTACCAAAAAGCAGAGTTGATAATCATGAAAATTCACAATATAATAATAACTAACAACGTATCATTATATATGGAAAATTGTCACCTTTTCCGAGTATACTTATTTTAATACAGGAATAAAACGCAAATCTACATAAGAACCGTCTAAGGAACGAAATGAGTTTTAAAAAGGGTTCTAAGACGAGTCAGAGTTTCTCCAGCATGTGGCCTTCAGCGATTAATTGTCAAAGTGCTGCGATGAATTTCCAATCGTTTTCTATATGACAGAGAAGGGAAGTCGACCAGCAACAAAGGATCTGAAAGTGCGCCTAACTTAGTCTGTTCGTGCACATTCAAACTTAACTGATTTCTATTGAACACATGTCGCTCAGAAAATGATGACAGAAATATACAGTCTATATTATATGTACAGCTCTCGTGGTATACTTCTACAGATGTCTCTCAAACTGAAGATCACACTTGAGTAAGTTATTCACAGAACCTAATTACACAACAAACGTTTAGCATGTTCTCATACCAGCGTTACGAAGGCGGCTAAAGCAAGAAATTTCAGCATGATGGGAAGTCGGTTGATGCTCGCAGGTTTGTTTTGTGAAGGTACAGACACAAGACGGTATGTTTTATGTCTCTAATCTAATACATGAGGCACATACTCCGTATTTTCACTTATGGTGATAACTCGTTTACCGATAGCCAAGGTCGTCAGCTCAAGGAGTGGTGAAATCAGGGTTATGACCGTTATTGGTCATGTTGGTCGGGTTACTCTCCTACCTGGACTTCAGGGAAGATCCGCGATATGCCTAAAGACCGCAAAGTTAAATATGTCAGGCAAGGATCATGGGCCTGATGACGTGCGGGGCTTGTCTGACGTTACCCAGCATTTCCAAACGGTTACTGCCTGACCAGATAAGAAAACAGCCAATCAACGTGGGGTTAAAGATCTGCGCCGGAATAAGAAGGGTGACATATACAGCCCAGGTTGTCTCACTATCTAAAAAAAACTTGATGACTCCCCCGCCCCCAACATATTTTCCTAAGATTTCGGGACATTTTAAGTTAAATGTCATTTAGTCCATCATCCCAAGTCCATTTTCAGCATCGAAATTCATAGTGATTATTTGTTATACCATACATAGTCGCACCGTTCTAGGATGGGTAGGTAATGCGCTAGATGCACTTATAGCGTTTCAGAGAACTTGCCCAAAACACATGACAATATATTTCCACTTCTACTGCTTTTTATGTTACATGTAAGGTATCATTATGAAGGTATGTGGGATTTATTTTAATTGGTCAAATGTGTGTTATATAGGCCAGTAGGTCACGACCCTGATTTTAGAATGAAAATCGGGATATGTGTTCCATATTGTCACGGAAAAGACGCCAATATAAAATAACCCCTGTGCAAGATTTTGATGAACTAATTTTGTCATCTGCCTTCAACTACTTCTTCCCAAGATCGTTCACAGATCGCACTAATTCTGAATAAACATGAAATCTAGGGGAGGCGGTCATATTATCAGATGTGTACCGAAATCCGTTGCCCAAATATTGCAATTAAGATACCATTGTGAAGGTACGTGTATGGGCTGTGGTCTATATGCTTCAGAAGCATATAATATTACGGACAGGTGTAAGTTATATAGGTCTGTGAGTCACCATTGTGTCTACAAAGCCTATTTAATGGTATGCGTCAATTTTGCTAGTTAATACGCAGATGAAAGGACATCTGTGGCTCGATCATGTACTGTTCTGTGGAATTGTTTTTAGTTCATGAGAAAAGTCATTATGACTAAGGATAATTCATTGAATGGCTCAGAAGGTCATAGCACCACTTTGGGATTACAGTGAACACTGATGCTTGAGGATCAAACTGATAACAGACGTGGGACTGTCGAGTAAGGCGTTGATTCGGATGAGGATGGGGAGGCTTGTAGTATTGGACAATTCGCTTTTAGTAATGTTGAATATCTCAAAATTAGCATTTGATGTATCGGCAAATTGTTGTTCTGGTTTGACATCTGTGCTATTTTTTTGATACATGCGGTTAATTACATTTGACCTAAATTGCATTTCACATATTGTATGTCGAATTATTTCCTTAATTTCATGCAGTTAATTCCAGTAGTCGAAAGTGGTCATCTTTATAGTAGACTGTGCCGGTTAACATCCACACTTACTATCAAATCGCTGCTAGGTTTACTATTATTGCAAAATCTATAGGAATTGTGCAGATTGTTACCAATGTGTATGTTTCAATTTGATAATTAGAAATTTTGTCAGTTTTTGGTGACCACAAGAAAATGGTCAAAAGTGTTTAACCGTACTCCCATATACCAAAGACAAATCCGTATGGCAACAGTGAAATCTGTGAAGGTCCCTTGCATGACTTCAAAAAGTGGATAATACAATTCATAATGACTACATTGAAGACAAATGTCAGCCCTTTAGCCAGATGCTACATCATATAAACAGTCATTCGATAGGTTAACCTATCTGCAAAATGTCTTTTTGGGCTGAATGTTTTTGTCTTGGCGGTGTTATGAGATGTTATATCCGTGATCGAACTTTTAATGATTTTTGTCATTTCTGTACATGACGAATTATGAGAAGGTTGATTTTCCATATATTATTTGTTATGGTGTATTGCTGTCGGGCCACCTAAAGGTACGAGTCACACTGACTCTCAGAGTTAGAGACTCTTTAACGGCTTTTCTGTTGAATCACCTGAACGTAAATGTAGTCAGACTGACTTCCTGCATTGTCATCGTGACCTCCTAGGAATATCCAGTCACTGGATTCTCCTAAATTTAGTCGATTTGACAATCATGTAACTGCTTTAGAGAAGATTTCTTGGAAACGTAAGCATAATCAACCCATTATCTTTCCCTCTGCCAATTTGTACATATACACATTAGACCTGAAAACGTATTCTGTGATGAGAGCTTTCAGGATATATTGACTCATTGGGTATCAAGTTGTTCTGGATATATTGTAAGTGGATTTCGACCCAGAGTCTATCATGTGATGGTATTCCATATACGCGTGAGTTATGATGCCCAGACATCAAAAATTTGAAGTCACAGGACGATGGTGACACTGAGTGTGATGATCAACACTTTCTACGTACACACATATAGACCATTATATAGATTAGATTATGATAATCGGGGAACTATTAGTACTAGGGATCGCTTCGAATGTGCTCGAATAGCGCTTCATTGTCCCGAGATGCGCAGCTCATCTGCAAAGAGATATTTATTGTAACATGTACGCCATCAAATCTAGGGAGATCAAATGTGGACCGTTACAGAGGCGGCGGAACAGCGCGTCCAATAATTTCAGAAGAAAAAAATATGGTAAACAGTAGATCTAGTATATAGTTTTGACGATTTTTCGGAGAGAATGACAAATGTGATAATCATACTATCAGAATGAACCATAACGCAAAGTTTTGCATCGGAATTCAACAATTTTCCAGGAGGGACGTTTGCATAAATCTGATGAAGTCCTTAAAAATGAGAAATGAAGGCTGATTCTATCCCGTTTTACATCTAGTTTGAAAAATGGGCAGGCTCATGATGGATTCCAAAAAAATAAGTCGGGATTGAGTTCCTTACGTTCATCCAGAACTCTAAAAGTTTTCACAAATCGAAAATATATACTGTCAAAATGCGCAAGAAAGCACAATTTCACATCTAGACTGATAAAAATTCCAGAGGCAGAAATCCCTGAACCCAAAAGGGGGAGAAAGTGAGTTTCGCTTGATGTATCTTTCTATACATATCTCACTCTACAAAAGTCTAAATATTCCATCAAAATGCACAAGAACACACCCTTTTACTAAATTTAGATAAAACATATCCCAAGGAGGACCATATAGCTGGGAAGTGTAAGTTCCTCGACTCCAGTTGAAAAAAAAAGCAGTTCTGCAAAGTTTCGATATGATGTACCCGATATTTGTTTCCGAAATCCATGTTGATGTCCAGAACATTATGTAGAGGAAACCATGTCAGACACACACGGGAATATCATACCACATACTGGTGCATGACCAACAGATAGTCCACACGTATTTATTTTATGCAGATGTCATTATAGATAAACGAAACGCCTATTTTGTAGATTGGGCTGGTAACCTACCGGTACTGATCTATATAATTTACCTCGGCGCATCAATTCCGAACTGTTGTGAGTTATGAATATTCAGTAGATCTACTTCTAGGAATATGATTAAATTATTTTACCAAATACTTGTGCATAGGCCGGTCAATTTTGGCCATATGTTTTCCCTTGCAGGACACAGACGTAGGCATGTACACATCTATACTAATTCTTGCTTTAAATTAAATTCCGTGACATATTGACGCTCATAATGGACGGTGCATAAGCGCTCGTTAAATAATACCTTACCTTCATAACACTGCCTTATTTATAACATCCCAGGCAGTTTAGATAGTGGAATATTATGGAATGTGTTATGCCTACTCATGCCAGGTATCTTATGTTCGCCTCAAAGTGATGCTAAGACATTTTGACCCATTGAATGGATTATCTCTAACAAATTTTAATGACTTATCTTGGGAAAACAATTCCACAGAACAGTACATGAGCCACAGATGTCCTTTCATCTGCGTATTAACTAGCAAAATTAACGTATACCATTAATTGGGCTTTGTAGTTAGAATGTGACCTACTGACCTTCATAACTGACACCTGTCTTTAATATTAAACGCTTCTGAACCATGTGGACCATCGCCCATACACATACCTTCACAATGATATCTTAATTGCAATATTTGGCCAATAGATTTCGGTACACATCTGATAATGTGACCATCTCCCTAAATTCCATGTTTATTCAAGAGGTTATTATTATTTACATTAAAAAACTTGCACAGAGTCTGTGGAGAATCTGCAACTGTTATTTTTTAATATTGGTGTCATTTTCAGTGTACACAGATGACAATATGGAACACATACCCCAATTTTCATTCTAAAGAATCGGGGTCACGACCTACTGACCTACATAACAGACAGGATTTGATCAATCAAAATAAATGTTTGAACAGCTATCTTAAATGTAACATAAAAAACAGTATAAGTGGAAATATATGTTGTCATATGTTGTCCCTACCCTCTAATTTTCGGGGGTTTTGACAAGCTCTCTGATCCCCTATATGTGCCTCTAGCACATTACCTACCCATGTTTCAGACTGGCCACCCACCCTAGAAGGATGCGTCTATGTCTGGCCTAACAAAATATCACAATGAAAATTTTCTATACCGTGGGTTGAGGTTCATTCTAAAATAAACCCTTTTTTTCTGTTTGGGATGATGGATTAATTTAACTTCTGTGAAAATATAGGCCTATCTCATGGAATTTCTATCTAATGCCACATATAAGAGAAGGAATAGATCATTAGACTATACAACATCCCATATTATGGAAATTCATCTTGATGGAGAATACCGGTATTCTTCAGTGAAGTTGACGAGAGAAATATGAAATATGCGATAACTCCTCTTGTAATAAACTACAGCTTGTGCATATTAAGTTTCCTTCAAATTAATTGGTCCTGCCGGTAGAATATTGTCACCGTGATCATATATTTTATGGTACAAACGCTGTAGACCATATATTATATATGTTCAATACATAATATGACCATCGTAAATGTAATCAGGTTGGACGACGAAAGAGATGACCAGGCAGATTGTTTGACCATATAAATCATGGTCGGTGACGGTTGTATCTAATCCCGCTCAAACCGGTAAGTGGCCGTGTGGTCATGCCATTCAAGATGTCCACATGAACAGCTACAATAAGAGCGTGTCTGGGATACAAATCATAACAGGGATCACTTTTGGTTCTTGTGACGTTTTTAGAAATATGCAGTCAGTATATGTGTCTGTGGGGTCATATGGCTTCTTGTCAATAAACCGACATCGTTTTCCACCATACTTTTAATTTTGCGTTTAACGTCTGTGCCATAAAAATGTATCATCGGAGTTACCATGTCTTTCTGACAGTGCAGTTCAAACATTCAAACGTTTACATAATAAGACAATTCTGAGAATTTAAGAAATAACGTTTTCATAGGCGTGCTCAATGGGTATTTTACGCACGGGTAGTATGGGAAAGTTTAAGGCAGTGGCAAGGGCGAAGTTCGCGCCCTAAAAGAATGTGTGATGGTTACCCGAGAATAACTCCCCTCGGACGTGACGGTAGTGAACATGATTTTCGTTTGAAAGTGAAACGGGTGAAAGTTATTGTTATGTGCTGTAAAAATGCTGAAGTTTCATATCATACGAAATGGTGATTGTCAATTGCTCTAAACTGGATTTATTCAAGTTTGAAAACGGTCGAATGTGCTCTTTCGACATTTTAGGGACATTTTCTTAAGGGATTTCCCTTCATATATAAAATATGACATCTCAAACCAAAACAATTTGTGTGTATTTATTATCACAATGGTTAGTGTTACAATCGGTTGAAATATCATTCTGGTTTGAGGTGTCATATTTCATCAAAATTAAAAATTGTGCAAATGCTTCGCTTTTATACCAAAAACGTTATGTGAGCAAGTAAAAAATGCTTTTCAAGTAGACGTCGTCGTAGTCCAATTGTTAGGCTGCTCGCTTTCAAAAACAGTGTTGTGACCAGTTTGTTGAGCTATGAGTTCGATTCACATTTGGGTCAGAAAAAATTTTCTTCCTATTTTCTTATTTTTTCTTTCTAATATTTAACATTTGGATTTATTTATGTTATGTGAAACAATCTTCAGTAATATTCAGTTAATAAAATATAGATATAACTGTGTATACACATTTTTGCATTCACTACTACAACTCGACCCTTATTGCAGCACACTCATAACATGTCCAAGTCACCGTAACTGAATGGGTTTAGTTTCATGGGTCAGCAATACTTCCCATGTATAAAAAACGAGGGAAACTTCATGTGTATTTTTCTGAACTGTTCTCGTTATATTTAAGAATCATTTCTCAATATGAACAGTAATGTACCATTCAACAAGTCGAAGTGTGAGCGTTGTCACAAGAATACGCGTCCAGGCCAGACCAGAAAAATATCTGGTTCACAGTTAGAGTGGGTAAAACGCAGGAGTGACTTTGAAGTCAACACTGAGGGACTATTATGCCCTCAATGTAGGGCTATGTACTATGTAGATATGAAATCTGCGAACGAAGAGATCATCGAAGCGCCTACAGCCGTAGCCGATGATGACCAGCCGAGGCGGGGTCAAGTTCCCGTTGTGTCATACTACCAGATATTCTACGGCAAGTTCGATTTGCAACATTACAATGACGTAGCTCGTTAAAAGAAGTTACTTTTGAAACAGCAATAATTTTACATAATCGCAAATTATTTAACTAAAAGACGGTTGCGAGTTAATATATGATACATTGAGTAATAACTAATCCTTTTGTATTGTTTGAAAATGGGATAAAAATGGAATTTCGACCGAAACGAATAATTCTGTACGACTGGCCTACAAAAACGTTAATGTCGAGGAAACCCGTTCATTTAAAAATAGAACGTACCAAAATAGCACAGAGTGGACTGTGCATTTGACGTCATAAGGGCAGCTGACCCGGCCTGAACAATAGAGATACACACGCCAGTGTCCGAGGAAGCTATTCTCGGGTAACCATCACACATTCTTTATAAACTTCTATTCTATTGTACTACCCAAATTGATTATCAACAAAGATTATAATGAAAGTTTGAAAATATATTTTAAACTTTGACAACCTTTCTCCCCTTTTTTGAAAAAACTCGTCCACTGATGCCCCCGTCTCGTTTGGCATCGTGCCAATGTCAGTGGACGAGTTTATGTGGTCTCTCAGATGGAGAGTGATACTGTCAGCTGTGTGGAAATCACGTGGATATATGTCTATTTGTGTCTCTTTGTTAATCAATTTCACGATGGAAACAACAGCTAAACTTTAGAAAGAAATTTCATCTTGTAATGTATTTGTTTGTTTCATTCGATTGTTACTTGTATGGAAACAGACGTCCCTTTCCTCATTCGACTTGTGAAATGGAATCTCCCAATGAACACCTGCACTCGACGCGTGTTGATTTCACATAACCGTGCTAAAACGTATAATAAATGCATGGTTATTGGCACAAGTGTTATAGAATGTTATTTGTTGATCGGCTAGTTATCCACAAGTCAAATTCCCAATGGATTTCAGTTTTGGGAAAATTTGAACGACAATCTGGCTGAAATGATTTACGGCTTGAAATGTTTTGTCAATAATCTATTCAATGTGATTAAAAGCTGACTTGCTCTAAGAAAATGTGACGATCGTTATCTTCTCGTATTTAAAATTGTTCGCGACTATCTTGTTGTGTGTGTCTGTTCCTTTCTGCATTTCCGTCAGATACGTCTCGATTTGACGTACACCGCCATTGTATGATTGCTCAGCAGCGCCAACATCAAGGTTATGGCCCATTTCTCTAGAACCACAGCGTCGTATTGCGTTCGTTTAAAAGGTTCGTTCAAAAGGTTTTCATCCATTGATATGTCTAATATCCCCACAATATAGAGGTTAATTCAGAGGATTTGAAATAATACTAAGTGCTGAGTTAAACATTTTTTAACATTTTAAAATATACTAGCGTAAAACCCTCCTTCAGAAGGGGAAAGAGAGCAAATGTGAGCATGCGCTTGGGACCATCTACAGAATTCAGCTGATCTGAAACTTTTCTCACTCTATAATGCGTAGAAATGACCAAATCTTTGTCCGCAAATCTGTGTTGAATGTGAACGTAATGTCATAATATACCGATCCGGTCATTGATGAGGGAAAACACTGAAATTGGATTTTTTTTTATATGATTCCCTGTTTTATACTCAATCGAGTTCAACCACATGTTGAAGCGTTGAAGCGTAATTTGTTAACAGGTTTACATATGTTCATTTTATTCTGTCCCCTTTTCATTGCATTTAGTCTGTGCGATACAATTAAGCAGAACGTTTATACGTTTTGTTTTTTATTAACTGACAGAAAACCCAAATTTCACCGTGACATGCTATTGGACAAAAAAATTCCCGGTCCCCATTGCGCGTTAGATGCCATTTTTCATCACCCCGCAGCTAATCTGACAAAGTTCCCCCGCAGCTAATCTGACAAAGTTTTATGACGAAAGCTGCGGCCATTCAATGGCGACATATAGACCTACACAGGGTATTACATGTAAAATATATGTCTCATGTTCCTGGCCCCCATTTGGAGTTAACTGCCTTTTTGACTTTGTTTTGCTTTGTGGCATTGGATATTCATATGTTAAGATGCAAACTTGTCCCCAAATGTTTCGCCTGCATAAATGCCTGAAACGTCCCCTAATGGTATATTGTTTGGGAAGCAGGCTTAGATTGTCGGTGTATTAGATCACACGTGGATGCCATCTACTCCACTCTACTTGGCAAACACCGCCATCGCCCTAGACGTCGAAAATAAAATCCCTAAAATTGTTCGGCGAATAAATCTGAGCTCGACATCACCTATAATATTTAACCGCGGACCACCTGTCAGATAGTGACTTTGCAATAGTCTATCAGTTTTCCCAGAAACGATTTTTAAAGCGTGTCCATTTACTTGAAAGCGAAACAACACTTATCTAAGCGGCTGAGTAGTGCAGCGTTCTCACTTGTTCAATCTATATATCGAAAACGTTTGAAAGCCTTGCTTTTGAGACGAGACACTATCTCGATTGCTTGGTTACAATTTTATAAGCATAATGTGGCTTGTTGTTCGAGGTGGATATTCCCCAGAACAAGAAATTTAATTTGAGAAGTTTAATTTCTATAATGCAGATACATTATCAGTCATTGTTCAACAAAACATATCTTATCGGAGATCCGCGATCTGTAAACAAAATACCTGATGCTCTATTACAAAGGCCATCGCCCAAAAACGTTGCTTTTGAAATTAAATACAGCTGATATCGATAGAAATGTGATGATCACCAGCTCAGAGAGTGAACAGGAAGTAGGGATACGATCGAACATCGAGTCAACAGGAAGTAGGGATACGATCGAACATCGAGTCAACAGGAAGTAGGGATACGATCGAACATCGAGTCAACAGGAAGTAGGGATACGATCGAACATCGAGTGAACAGGAAGTAGGGATACGATCGAACATCGAGTGAAGAGGAAGTAGGGATACGATCGAACATCGAGTCAACAGGAAGTAGGGATACGATCGAACATCGAGTCAACAGGAAGTAGGGATACGATCGAACATCGAGTGAACAGGAAGAGTATTTCGACATTCTCATAAGGGAATACATGTGCATTCGTATGAGAATTTTAAATATGATCGGGAGACCTACGAAGCTTATAGCGGTGATATTCACATAAGAAAGAAAATATCTAGAACCAAGATAAATTATCAAATGACATGGCACGACAAGATTATTGCCCGGCAATGAGGACCAGTGGAATGTTTTGCGATGTAATGATTACCATGTAGTACCTTCAAAACTATAGTGTCTGAAGAAATTCCAGGAAAACCACAACGTATGTAGCTCATAAGTAATGAAGAAAACAGTAAAATAGGAAAGATAACATTCCAGAGAAAATAGTGAAGACAGTAGGTTACATATTAACGCCTTTCATATTTCATATAGAAATTGAGGACAGTGGAAGGAAACATCGGAACGTGGAGACGTGAACGCGAAAGACTGAGTATAGTTTCGATTTATACTAATTTAAATTATTTATTTTACCCGCATATGGAGATAGTCCAATGTTAATACTATCTGGGAAACTTTAATTAGGATGCAAAGTACAACCCATGCATGACGGATCATCACATATTAGCCGAAGTCTGAGCATAGATCTTTTTTTTCTTGAAAATATAGGTATCAGATGAACAATGTTTCAATTTATTCCGTCACTCTCGCTGATTATGAATAAACTACTAATGGTAGTAAGTAAGAACAAACATCTGAAAGTGGGTGAAGAAATGTGTTTTATTCGAACGATGCTCACACACATTTATGATTATTTTGGAGAAAAATAAACCATATTCCTTGGTCCACGAGGTTTGGACTTATGCTCGTCTGCATGTCCCTTTTCTCGCACTTCTGGTCTGTTACCTGCGCATAGAAATTATGCATTTGACCGTGCTGAATTTATCAAAGCCATCCCTACCCCCGATTATCACATTTCTGTGTCGCTACCCATGCCCTGTTTGTATGATCAATAAACAAACAAACTTGAAAGGCTGAATTAGTTTCCAATCATCATCTTGAAGATAATATAATATGGCATACTTGTTGTTCAAGAATAGTATCTCTTGTTAGATCACGTATAAAACAAGATGTTCAATGAGGTCAAAGGTCACACTCAAAGGCTGACTGAGGCAAATTATTCTCTTGACAATTTTATTTATTTTATTTTATTTTATTTATTTCAAAGGTCAACAGGCATACCCCCAATAAAAGACCAGCATAAATACTATGTACAGACAATGCACCAACACACATACAAACTAGTTAAATAACAAAGTGATTATACGAAATTTAAAGACACAATAGATATAACATGGTAAATATCAGGAAAAACATTGAAAAACATTAGAACTATGAATAATTGTAGATCTTAAAAGCAGAAAGTATCACGGGAAAAAATAAGCACGTGAATAATTGAATATCCATATTAGTGGGACGTATATACTAGTTCCCATTAAGATAGTTTAAAACCCGAGATTTAAAACTTTGTTTAGAGCTAAAAACGTCAGAATTTGTATCATTTAAAAATCTATTGCAAGATACTAAGGTTCTTGGTAAAAAAGAATGCTTGCGTACGTTGATCCGAGACCTGTGGGGTAAAAATATTTACTAACAAATTCCTTTGGATAAATCTGTACTGGTCTGTGATACAAATTCAACGATACATGATCTCATGCTAGCGTTATTGAAAACAGATGACCCATTCTCTTTGGCAAGAAATCAGCTTCTGTTTATACATATAAAACTCAAGCGTGTGTCCTATTTTTGCAACACGTGTCTTCTTTTGTTTTCAACTCGCATTCTTGTCATTTCGAACACAAGTTGGTGTTGCTGGTAGCAACACCTTGCGTTTTCAGATGTTTCGACTCGTTCAGAGTGAACAATTTGATTGTATTTTTTTAGATCATCGTCTTAGTTCATCTGAGAATTGTGTTCAATTTTGTAGACGGATCTAATTCCACTCAAAAGATCTCTTTTGCTACTCTTGTACGCATACATGATTCACCAAATACTTACAACTAGTGGTGATAATGGTAGATTTCAATACATGCAGACTTAATCTCGTCTTTGAGATGGGCTGTATTCTGTGCCACAGTGAAATGTTTAGCTGTCCTCACACGGTGAATGATATTACCCTGAATGAATGAAAAAGAACAAAACATCTTCGGAATTAACGTTTAATAATTAACGAGAGATCCTGAAGGATTTTGGCGCCCACCATTGTCCGATAATTGTAAGCTAATGACAAGAGGATCTTTTTGTCCATTGTTAAGTTTCACGAGTTTCAAGATTTCTAGAAACTGTACTTATGTCGGTTGTTATAGTACAAGATAAATGAGCAAAGTTAGTATAAAAGTGAATGTACATGTACGGCGGATCCTTCGTCTTCATTTTGTAGTATTTTTAATTTATTTATTTTTTGCACGGGTCATCATTGGGTACTGGAAGCGAAGAAAAATCTCTTTGACACTTTGGCATACTTAAGATTTTATAATTAGGAACGAATGCTAATTCTGTTCGGTTTACTGGACTAGTTTGAGATATCTCTTTTAGGACACCATGCTCGAAAATAGTAAGATGGTACAATACTTAATACTGAAAGGATCCGGTCCGCGCAGTACTGTTGAAACTTCGAATTTGAAAGTGTCTGAATCCTGATTATCTCCCTTGGATCGAAACATGCAGTAGTCTACAGTTGTCGAGTTGTGACATTGTGTCACAAGAGTGACGTCCCTTCATGTAGCTGACCCGCCGGCAGATGAAAGGGTGGGGCAATTCACTTGCAACTGCATGGACTAAAGAAAACTGATTTAAAATTTGAAGAAATACATTTTAATTCCGAATTATTTGAACTCCTGGATATGGAAGGTGAAGATATGGATATTCTCTATAGTCAATATATAGAATATGCCCCACCGGTTGATCCGTCGACTCTTGTGATGCAACAACTGTCGCAACTCGGGAATACCGTATTAATTGGATTTTCGAATCGGACCAAAAAGGCATCTTATACAACTAGGCCCCATGTGGGATCTTGCACAAGTGGGCCACAAGGGGAATCTGTGTACCAAATTTGAGGAAGATCCATGCAGTACTTCTTGAGAAATCACGATAAAGTTTCATTGGAAATCCAAGATGGGCGCCTGGTGGCCATACTGGATTTTCGAATCCGACCAGAAAAGGTATCTTGCACAACTAGGCGACACGGGGAACCTGTGTACCAAATTTGACAAAGATCCATGTAGTAGTTCCTGAGAAATCGCAGTAGGCCTGATGGACATATTGGATTTGGAATCGGACCAGAAAAGGTATGTTGCACAACTGGACCACAAGGGTAACCTGTCTACCAAATTTGAGAAAGATCCAGACAGTACTTCCTGAGAAATCACTATAACAAAGTTTCATGGGGAAATCTCAGATGGCCGCCTGGTGGCCATATTGGATTTTCAATTGAACCGAAAAAGGTATCTTGCACAACTAGATCATAAGGTGAACCTGTGTACCAAATTTAAGAAAGATCCATGCAGTACTTCCTGAGAAATTGCGGTAACAAGGTTTCATGTCATGAGGAAATCCAAGATGGCTGCCTGGTGGCCATATTGGATTTTCGAATCGGACCAGAAAGGGTTTCTTGCACAACTAGACCCCAAGGGGAACCTGTGTACCAAATTTGAAAAAGATCCATGCAGTAGTTCCTGAGAAATCGCGGTGACAAGGTTTCATGGGGAAATCCAAGATGGCTGCCTGGTGGCCATATTGGATATTCGAATCGGGACCAGAAAAGGTTTCTTGCACAACTATACCCCTAGGGGAACCTGTGTATCAAATTTGAAAAAGATTCATGCAGTAGTTCCTGAGAAATCGCGGTAACAAGGTATCATAGGGAAATCCAAGATGGCTGCCTAGTGGCCATATTGGATTTTCGAATCGGACCAGAAAGGGTTTCTTGCACAACTAGACCCCAAGGGGAACCTGTGTACCAAATTTGAAAAAGATCCATGCAGTAGTTCCTGAGAAATCGCGGTAACAAGGTTTCATGGGGAAATCCAAGATGGCTGCCTGGTGGCCATATTGGATTTTCAAATCGGACCAGAAAAGGTTTCTTGCACAACTAGACCCCTAGGGGAACCTGTGTATCAAATTTGAAAAAAGATTCATGCAGTAGTTCCTGAGAAATCGCGGTAACAAGGTTTTCATGGGGAAATCCAAGATGGCTGCCTGGTGGCCATATTGGATTTTCGAATCGGACCAGAAAAGGTTTCCTTGCACAACTAGACCCCTAGGGAACCTGTGCTATGCGGTGAAAAGATCCGGCAGTAGTTCCTGAGAAATCGCGGTAGCTCTGGAGTCATGGGGAAATCCAAGATGGCTGGCTGGTATTACATATTGGATTTTGATTCGGACCGAAAAGGTATCTTGCACAACTAGACCCTAAGGGGAAGCTGTGTACCAAATTCGAGAAAGATTCATGCAGTAGTTTCTGGGAAATGACGATAACAAAGTTTCATGGGGAAATCCAAGATGGCTGCCTGGTGGCATATTGGATTTTCGAATCGGACCAGAAAAAGTATCTTGCACAACTAGACCCCAAGGGGAACCTGTGTACTAAATTTGAGAAAGATCCATGCAGTAGTTCCTGAGAAATCGCGATAACAAGGTTTCATGGGGAAATCCAAGATGGCTGCCTGGTGGCCATATTGGATTTTCGAATCGGACCAGAAAAGGTTTTTTGCACAACTAGACCCCAAGGGGAACCTGTGTACCAAATTTGAAAAAAGATCCATGCAGTAGTTCCTGAGAAATCGCGGTAACAAGGTTTCATGGGGAAATCCAAGATGGCTGCCTGGTGGCCATATTGGATTTTCGAATCGGACCAGAAAAGGTTTCTTGCACAACTAGACCCCAAGGGGAACCTGTGTACCAAATTTGAAAAAGATCCATGCAGTAGTTCCTGAGAAATCACGGTAACAATTTTTCATGGGGAAATCCAAGATGGCTGCCTGGTGGCCATATTGGATTTTCGAATCGGACCAGAAAAGGTTTCTTGCACAACTAGACCCCTATGGGAACGTGTGTATCAAATTTCCAAAAAAATCCATGCAGTAGTTCCTGAGAAATCGCGGTAACAAGGTATCATGGGGAAATCCAAGATGGCTGCCTGGTGGCCATATTGGATTTTCGAATTGGACCAGAAAGGGTTTCTTGCACAACTAGATCATAAGGTGAACCTGTGTACCAAATTTGAGAAAGATCCATGCAGTACTTCCTGAGAAATCGCGGTAACAAGGTTTCATGGGGAAATCCAAGATGGCTGCCTAGTGGCCATATTGGATTTTCGAATCGGACCAGAAAGGGTTTCTTGCACAACTAGACCCCAAGGGGAACCTGTGTACCAAATTTGAAAAAGATCCATGCAGTAGTTCCTGAGAAATCGCGGTAACAAGGTTTCACGGGGAAATCCAACATGGCTGCCTGGTGGCCATATTGGATTTTCGAATCGGACCAAAAAAGGTTTCTTGCACAACTAGACCCCAAGGGGAACCTGTGTACCAAATTTGAAAAAGATCCATGCAGTAGTTCCTGAGAAATCGCGGTAACAAGAATTGTTTACGGCGGAGTGACGACGGACGGACGATGGTGATGGTGGGCTAAAAAATAATTCCTTGTTTTCTGTGGTAAGACACCTAGAATAGATCGGGCTGCAATAGAATGAAGACTCAGCCTATTTCAGCCCGATCTATTCTAGGTGATCTATTCTAGGTGTTTTACCACAGTAAACAAGGACTTGTTTCTATTCTACCATACTGAAAACGGCACAATGTGGAGATGTTTCCTGAAAAGAAAGATTTTCTCGTGTATTTAAAACTGGATTAACGCCCCTACACCCTACAAAAAATGCTTAGGCCCGCCAATTAATCGAAGCAAGCAACACCTGCAAGTCGCGTGCCTGAAATCGATCTATTGGAATTAGATCCCACCTGGGTTTCCTTTTTTACATGTAATAATGTTATTTGGTAAAACGCATGGGGTGTGGCAGAATATAAAATAACACCTACAGCTGGGTCCAGTGAACATACATACACAGTCCATTATCGTAAAGTTTTCCAAAAATTTGCTGGGGTAAATGGTTTCAATGACAATTAATACAGAAAGCTTTTCCTCTGGATAAGTACCTCACTGAGTACCGCCCCCGCTCAAAAAAGGATGAAGTTTTTTTAAATGTCTAGAAAGAGTAAGGCGAGTTTAAAAAACCTTTGCAGGAAATCCGAGTTCTAAACGACAGAAAGGGGACCATTGAACCAGAAAAACTCATTAATCAAGTTAAATTATTCAGAGCCATACATTTTCAGAAAGATGAGCAAGTCTGTTCCGATTCCGCATTGCGGTTTAGTTGAGGGAAAACGAGGGTGTCGTAGTATTCCCATGAGGTACTGGGGGTCGTAGCCTTAACCCTACCTGGCCTGGGGGGGGGGGGGCGGAAAGTGCCCCCCCTAGCGAACTTTACTCTGCTGCTCCGAAACGACAAAACCGAGGAGGCTGAAACTTGGTGACTTTTAAGCTTATCTTATTGGGGTCATTTTCAGTCTATTTTCATATACCCCCGGGTGGAGGATCATGGGTAAATTCAAAATGGCGGCCATGTGGTATCCGCGAAAGTCGGGTTTTTCATCTTTTCGGTCCATTTCTTCACATTTTCCTTGCCTAAAAGTCATTGAAAGTATATTATTTATGCAAAACTAATTATTCTCTATTTTATAAGATTTTTTTCGAGAGAAAAATCTGAAAAATGAAAATTTCGAAAAATCGACCCCAAAAAGGCCGAAAATGGCTTCCGAGAAGATGACCTCACTGTGACGTCATCATGGCGGCCATCTTGGATTTTTTTACATTTTCCGGTAGAGCTTGAACCCAAGATACTGTGTGGTAAGTTTCAGCG
>JAVTVY010026634.1:0-11476 GCA_036873755.1 Hanleya hanleyi | reverse complement strand
AAATGCTTTTACCTCCTGAAGGGCCCTCGTCAATAGGGTTGAAAGAAGCTTGGTAGTGCAGCTTCTAGAACCAGCTATGAATCTAGCTTTGTATGGTGATTTATGCATTTTGGGAGTCCAGTATATTTTGGTATGTCGTTATGATTGGTTGGAAGACAAATACCTCTTTCCCTGAGAAACTTTTTGGGATTGTTAAATAAATCTTCCAGAGTAAATGCAGTTTGGGAGTAAGTAGACGTATTTGATGAAGATATGTCTACACTCAATTCTTTAACCAGCACCTGGTAATAATAATATTTACATATGAATGTTATATTATTCGGAGCTTTGTCTGCTGGGACTATGACGAATTTACTCTGGAGATTTGCTAGAACTTCTTGCGAATTGAGGTTTCTCAGTACTTGTTTTGCTAGGGGAAGAGAACTGCTGTCAATATGGCGGATTGTTTCAACGACCTTGCTCTTGGTGAGGTCCAGCCAATCAGCGAGTACTGTAGGTTCAACTTTTTCTCGCTTAGACCAATCAATAACGTACTGTTCTAATGCGGTCAGGCCTATCTTCTGGTCCGCCTTCAGATTTATTCTTATTGGCTCTCTATATTTAGGTCCTTTCATCAGGAGTAATTTCAGATCCTTATCACTCACCACATCAAGGTCACCAGTCACAATATGTTTGCATGGTGTATAGATACAGTTCGACAATTCACAATCACAACTATAGCCTCCTGACGTGTATAAGTTCCAGTCAAACTCCTTGACAGCATTGGAGTAATTGAATATTTTGGTGGCTATAGATTTAGTATACTTATATGAAATGCAAGGAGATGGTGGAATCTGATGCATCTGTCCTAGGTTGAAGGACAGCACATAGATAATGATCACAATTTGTTTCACCGGTGTAAAAGGAAAAAATCCCAGGTAGGAAAAAATGTCCGGTTGCTGTCTAATAACCTAGCTAACACATTTTTCCTTTGCAATTCAATTAACTTTTTGGTAAAAAACAAGAAAAGGGTAATAGTTTCCTGAGACATTCTTTCGTTTCACACCGGTACACTCCTGGCTAGTGTTGGAAATTAGACATTGTGCCCTGAGGAAGTTAGACATTGTGTAAAGAGCGAACCAAACGGAACACGCAGGAATACCATGCGCATCGGATAGGAGTCATGTTTATGTGTCCTCAACGCTTTCAAGATTGTTAGAACTGCGCCATCGGAATTTCAATCGCTTGTGTGTATTTCTCTCTTCTCATTCTAAACATTTCAATGTGGTATAATGAGAGAGAGTGTGTGAGAGAGAATTAAGGCTTAACGTCGCATTCAACAATATTTCAGCTATATAGCGACGATCAAACAAAATTCGAAGTATTCAAGTCAACAACTCAGCAAACTAATGCGTTAAAACAGGTACAAACATTAAAATTTGTACAACAAACCAATATCTCTCAAATAATCTAAAACACAATCTTCTTTTACTGGGCTAAAAAGATCTTCCAGCGTAGCTGCACGATAAAAAGTATCTCTTATAATCTTAAAATCTATGCAGTCTATGAGAATATGTTTCACCGTGAGATCTTCATGGCATGAAATACACCTTGGGACCGGCTATTCGTGAGTTAATCGTGTGTGGCCGATCCTACATCAGTAGTATATCGGGTCTAAGTGCCAGCTAACCGCCTATCTCTTTAACATGGGAGCCTGATTTCCCTCCACACGTGACCTTTGACCCCTATGACAGGGCGTGCAGGATGACGTCAGGGTGACGAGGGGAACGGGATTTCCCCAGGGTTGGGAATAAGAGTGTTTTCACGAATGAATTAGGTCAGCCGGAAGTGACGCCATCAAAACCGGAAATAGCCTTTATCTCGTGAATGGCAGGGGCTAGAGATATGGGATTTCGACTAATGGATAATTTGCAGCCAAGGTGTGATCATATCACTGACAGCATCAGGGATTATCAGTAAGTAGGGTTTTATCTGGGTTATTTCTTATTTACGAGAAGCTAACGCTTAATAAATGGGAGATGATGCTGAATACGGCAATGTGTTGGCTGGGCTGCTACAACATCGGTTTCATTAGAGTTCGATACTTTCCAAGGAATTATGGCATAAACTACGCCAAATTCGTTCCCTGTGCATGTAGTAGTCTATTTCTTACTATCGGACTAAATACCGTCAGTATATTAAAATGATGAGAACAGACTAGCCAACCTCATACCTTATTACGGTATACCTGCCCATTCTGCAGCGAACTCCCAGGTAAGGTATTGCGTTAAAGTGCTGAGGGAAGGGGGGGGGGGGGCTAATCTATAGAGCTCGAATACGCGAGTTAAGACTCGGTTCCTCGAAACGAATGTGGAAGCTCAAGCGATGCTTCACAGTGCCGTATATTAACTCAGAGAAGCCCTGTACTTCTTTGTAACGCGCGAATGACATGTTCGAACTTGAAACTGGTTTCTCCTGCATTGCCACATATGTTTATTTTTACCTCTGACGTCACAGACATGTTCCAACTTGAAACTGGTTTTTCCCGACATTGGCACATATGTTTATTTCTAGCGCTGACAACCTCTATGTTGATACATCTCGCATGCGCAGTGTACAGCGTAGGAATTGTATATAAGCATGAGGTGTCTTAACGTATCATACTCTCCTACTACTCGAAATCGCCACTAATAGCAAGATGGAAGAGGTCCACCAACAAGCAATTCGAAAAAATCTTTGTCATTCTCATCAAACAGATAACAAGTGTGTCCACTATATGTTACTTGCTTAGACAAAATATGATATTAACGAAGGAAATGTACGAAAACATCATGGTTGTGAAAACAACGAGCGGACGAGTCCGGCATCTGTTGAACTTGATACCTAAACGTGGTCCGAAGGCCTTTTATGCGTTTGTAGAAGCTTTACAGAAGACTGGCAACATTGCATTAGCCGAACTGCTACAGCCTGAACTTATGAATACTTCGATTGTTTATGTCTATAGGTCGGTGACTGGATTCCATTTAGGATACAACGTCTTTGCCAATGTGGGGAACTCTAAAGGGGATGCCTGAGTTGATATTATCGAGAGTAAAGATGCTGAGACGGGGTCACGTTTGTTCAACGATAATGGAGAGTGAGTACCAGTAAAATGACTGTATAAATATGTGTTCATTGCATCGTAAGAGGACGATACATCCAAAGAACATGAAACCATAAACTTGGAAAATTGCTGACATTGCTTCAAAAAAGGACCATTTGCATTTGTACTCCGTGTAGTGTATATATAAATAATGCCAATGTATATCATAGCGTTGTCTTTTATGTGCTCGTTATTATCTCTCCAGCTCGAGCTCCTTCCTCGCGAGCGAGCTCCGAGCTCCCTCCCTCCCGAGCTCCGAGCTCCCGAGCTCCGAGCCCCGAGCTCTCGAACTCCGAGCCCCCTCCCTCCCTCTCGAGCTCCGAGCTCCCTCCCTCCCGACCTCCGAGCTCCCTCCCTCCCGAGCTCCGAGCACCCTCCCTCCCGAGCTCCGAGCACCCTCCCTCCCTCTCGAGCTCCGAGCTCCTTCCCTCCCGAGCTCCGAGCTCCCTCCCTCCCGAGCTCCGAGCTCCTACGCCATCCCCGAGCTCCGAGCTCTCCCCACCGCAGCATTCCAGAGCCCGCCCCACTGCCCCATTCCACACCTCCGAGCTCTTGCATATAAACACTCCATACATATGTGAGCCTTCATTATACGACGAGTGTCGCACAAGAGGAGAGCCATGGCTTACGCATGTCACTTGTGTTCAAAGTTATTGTCCAGCCCGTTCAATCTTCGTAGACATTTACATTCTCTGCATAAAAATACCTCAGACGAATGTCAACCCGCGCAACGAAATCCTGATAACGTACAAGTTGAACTTCAAGAAGGATCAAGATGTCAGATGAGAGTATTGAGCCATCCCTATACGATGACGGTGAGCGGTCCGTCCTCATGCGGAAAAACGTCCTGGGTGATGAAATTCTTAGAGGAAGGTGTGGCAACCCCAGCTCCGACGCGGGTTGTATGGTGCTATAGTCAATGGCAGAGCGCGTACGAGAATACGGGATTAAGCAACGTGAGCTTCGTTCCAGGAATTCCTCATGACATAGACGAACCGTATTACTTTGATTCCGCCCAGGTCAATATAATCGTACTCGATGACCTGATGGGCGTGGCGAAGGAAAATTCGAAAATAGCGGACCTATTCACCAAAGGGTCCCATCATAGAAATCTCTCTGTCATCTATATGACTCAGAATCTGTTCCCTCAAGGTAAGGCGTCCAGGGATATCGCGCTAAACTGTCATTACTTCGTTCTTTTCAACAACCCCATCGACAGATATCAAATCCGCGTCTTCGGGAGACGAATTTATCCCCAAAACGTGGCCTATTTCATGCAAACTTTTCATAGAGCCGTGACTCGACCCTACGGGTATCTCTTCGTAGATTTAAAACCGCACACCCCCGACGCATGCAGACTGATGGCAAACATATTACCCGGGGAGCGCGATTCAGAACTATTGACCGGTGTACAGCAACAGAGCCCACAACCGCCCAATACCGGACCCGCGCACCACTCGCCATCACATAAATCGACTGAAGAGGTATGTCGGGCGCCCGAGACAACAGACACTCAATATCCATCCGGAACTTTCGATAACTTTCACGTGACAGATGTATACTCTGGGTCACCTATTCCCGTAAAAAGATCAATGCGACAACAAACCCCACACTCACTATCAACGCCTACCCCTAGTCCACAGGAGACGCACCGAGATACAGCCAACATTCGCGCCAGGACAGCCTCTGGATTTCCAGAAGAATATGTCGATAAAGGGATATGGCGACATCTCTTTAAAAGCAGTATGTACGGAGAAGTAGAGAAGAAACTTGAAGCGAAAGAAAAAGAATTTCAGCGCAAAGGATATTCCAGGAAGAAATGCGAAATATTAGCGCATAATGCATTAGCCCCTCTTCTGCGACGATGTTTACGAAGACAATACTTAAAACTAGTCGCGGGTATGAAACATCTGGTCAATGATCCCATTCATATGAATATCGAACGAACAGCCTGTGGATTGAAAACTCTCAACATAAGTTGGGAGGACGCGTACGGTATAGCTATTGCTCAAAAGAAACACGTGTTCGAACGAATAATTGAGAATAAACACTCGTTGGTCTCACGATAGCCGTCATTCGACAGAACGATACCCACCTGAACGGACTGACAGGCCACTTTTCATGCGCTATGTCTTCGAGAGACTTGGATGTACTAGATGACGTTTCCAGCGATGCACCCAGCGAGAGTGCAGACGAGGACGTGACCAGCGACCCACCCAGCGATGATACTGACGATGACGTCGATGATGACGACAATGAGGAAGACGTATCCGAGGATGACAACAGCTTTTGGGACATCGCGGTGAACAAAGCCATCGACATGCACAGAGACAAGATAGAACAAAAATGGGAAGAACTTGGGGATTTCCAGGCAGCCTATAAATTCATGCGCCCAGAGATCGCGCAAACTTTGACAGACCTTTATTTGAAACAAGCCAAAGTCATGAACGAACTGCGCGAGGACAATGTTCACAAGAAAGTCAAAAATACCACACATTACCTGCAAAAAGAATTAGAGTTCACAACTTCGGAGGCCTGGGAAATTTCCGTGAGCATGCACAAGAAGACGTTCGAGAAATTACTCCCGGACACCATAGAGCAATTTTCGGATGATGTCAAAGAATTCCAAGAGCCTACCGACACGTACCCACAGCCGGGAACATTTTAACCCGTATACCTATGAACTGTTACGTATTTTGACCGTCTCATAGCGTCAATATACACTCGTAGTCTTATGGTCGAACAAGCGTTGCATATGACATGTTGCGGCATAATTGCAGGGGTCCCAGTCCTCCTATATTTCCTATTTTTTCCTATTTTTTTATAGGATCCTATAAATCTCCTATTTTTTGGAAAAAATTCCTATATTTCCTATTTTTTCCCCCATATTGCTACAAAAAATACATGTCACATATTTACGCGCACTGTTGGTAACATATATTTCCCAGACGGGTGATTTTCGCATTCTTCATTCATCTACCATCTTGTATGCTGGCAGTCTTCGAAGGTGGATGATGTCAATGTTCTGATGACTGGAAATGGCAAGTATATTTGCTTTATACTATTGGCTACTTGATATTTCAAAGAACTTATAACTTGAAACTCAAATTGTTGGATAAATATACGATTCATCATAGTTGAACATTCAGGTAAAGTGTCCTGTTCAGAAGAACTTACTTATAATACATGCAGGAAAAGGTTCAACTTTGCTCGAAACTTCAATATGAATTGACTAAATATTAACAATTATTGTATAATATTTTGTGTTGCATGCTATGCTTTCTTTCACTGAGTTCAGTTCAAATTTATTATTAATTCATTGACAGTCACATTTTGTTAGTTCTTTTAACTAATGACCACTGTTATTTTGTTATTGCATTATTATTCATTTCACTGAATCAAAAACACAACTGGGGAAGGAGGCGGGGATGAAGGGAGTGAGTGGGGTACCGGTGGGGGATGGAGATTGTGGATAGGCAGGCCTTATATTTGCAGATCTGAAGCAGTCTGTGCCTTCATCCATTGAATGTGCGTGCCAAGGATTCCATGCCATCTTCATAACTATATCTTGTATGTATGCAGGTTTTACCCACCCTTTCCTCTTTTCAGATATAATCTGAAGAAAACTGGTAAGACCATCATGTTGAATTTACCGTTTTTTGTCATTTTCATCGCATGTGTGCGTGTTCAGCATTACAATTTTCTTGACAGTTCTCTCTTACTTAGAGCTTTTATAATTTGATGTATATTAAATCAACTAACCAATGTATATGTCCTCTTTCAGACAGGCCAGCTTCATAATGCCGGGTGGGAGAACCCGATTCAACCCATTTTGGCTAAAAAGTGGACATGGGTGCAAGCTTTCTGATTGGTGTCAGCCAAGCAAAACTTCTGTTCATTCTGCATTTTGCTCTCTCTGCAATTCCGAAGTTCGATGTGATAACCAGGGTCTTCAACAACTTGTGCAACATTCTAAATGTAAAGGTCACCAGAAGCGAGACAAAGAAATACTAGGTGGTTCCCAGATGACACTGGCGTTTGCTCGATCGACAACTTCTTCTGCTTCTGCTTCAAGTTCAACGTCCTTTCCTGAATCAAGCCAAGGAAGCCAAGGGTCATTAGTTTGTTTGTCACGCAAGGATGTGACAACAAAGGCGGAACTGATCTGGACATTGAAAGTGATTAATTCACATTTCAAGTACTCCTCTTGCGATGGTCTCAAAGATGTACTTATGGCACAGGATCTAACTCTTGAGCCCAGATATACATAGTATCAAGGCAAGAGGAGGAACGTTTTTGTAGATCTCTTTTCAATCAGACTTGTTGAAGTAACAACTTACTATGTCTGGTGTAATATCATCCCCATTAAAAATTTGGGTGGATAGGGTGGCTGAAGGGGAGGAGGAGGCCACAATTGAATGTAAATAGGTATGTCAAGCAGAAATAAAGTGAAAATTTAAGCTGTATCTCCTATATTTCCTATTTTTTCATGTTAAAAATTCCTATAAAACTCCTATTTTTTATGAAAAAAATTCCTATTTTTCCTATATTTTTTTTATCAAACTTGGCTGGGACCCCTGTAATTGAGTATAATAATATTATTTATCCTGGCTTATTAGTGCTGTTTTAACCTGAATTTTGTATATATCAACTTGAATAAAATGATATTGTTGTTATATAATGGAATAATGTTTTATTTCAAGAGGTAATTTTTACTGCGTGGATAAACTAATATAAATATGGTAAAGCTCTCGTGAGAGTCTGTTTATGTGGTAGTATAGTATTCCTTTTCTGTGTGAGGGGAAATAACTCTGACTGGTATGTGTCAAATGCTCTATAACCGAGCTCTGTGCCTGACGCGGAAATCAGTCTCACTACTGGGCGGAGAAATGGCGCAAATGTCATGACCAAGCGCATACATATGGTTGGCATTATTAACCTCGGGGTAGAAATTACAAACGTAGTCTTGCTTGCTAACTGTGACGCACTGAGACATACACTGAAAAACTGATTCTGTTCAATTAACATTTTCATGCCTGGACACGTCTGCGTGACGTCAGCTCCGTCTGTATATCAAATTTATTAGCGATGGACCTCTTTTCGATATTTCCTCCAATAAAGCATCACCCCGGTCTTCCGCGGTAAAGATATCATTAACGTAGTTCAACCGGGACTTAGTTAATGTTCTCTTTTGCTTCAATAATTCAAATACTTCACGTTTATACGCATTAAATATAACTGCTTAGCCCTGTAAAGTGGCCACATGTGCGACCTTAATTGACATAGTAAAAATATAAGTCAGTACATAGCATGCATCCAACACAGACGCGTTGAAAGCTATACTAAACTATATGTGAATAAATACACCATATATTCCTGGGAAAAGTAGTACCACATGTGACACCATTAAGCGCCCTTGATACAGAAGTTGTTTGGAAAATTTTAACACCAGAATGATTCGAGAGCCGATGTATGAACTTGTCCTTAGTGGAGACAAGCCCGGTTTATTTAAAACAGATGTTGACCTTTGTAACCTAGATTTGGTATAACGTACGTCGGTGGGCAAGACTATGCCTGTAACAGTTTCAACCCGGTCTGTGACCTATATAGTACAGATGCAACTACACAGCGTGTATGTATAGACTACATTTAACGTTATAGTCTCTTGACTTGAGAACGCAGGACTTCTATTTCTTGTTTAAGCCTTAGAGCGTATGTATATATAAATACAGTGGAAGCTACTGAATTTATGAAAGACAAAAGATAAAAGATAGGTTTCTTAACATAGTACACCCGAGTGTGGGAATTGTGTCACGCTATAGCCGAACGGTTTTGCCCTACATACTCGTAGGTCATGTGTGACGTCAATTCTATGAATATTCATGTTTACAGTCTACTTCAAACAATTTATACCCCCCTGTCCTTTCGCCTCTCATAATTCGAATACGAGTTTCATATTTCATCATATTATTAGTCCAATACTTGCTCAATACCCCATATCACATTACGAGCGTAATTTGATACCTCTAACTGCCCCCCTGGGGTAATTAGATCAAGGGTATCGGATTACGCGCGAATAAACGCATGCTATACTACTCACGTACCAGTAAATTTATCAACGAAAACGTGTTTAGGGCCTCTTAGGCCCCATAAAAAATGCCTTGTTTCCCATCACTGACTTTTCAAAAAGTCGGACGGGCGGTCCTTTTTCATTTTTTATTTTCGAAAGGGCATAGGAATGGTTCAGTTCACTCAAGAATCCACTGATATTAAGGTAGTGATAGTCTATGCAGGTGGACAAAACTCGAAAGATGGTACTGATAAAATCTGAATCATTGTGATTTGAAAGACAAAACTCTGGGTGTTTTATTCCAGCAGGAAACAATAAGCTGAGCTATTCTCGCGAAATGGAGAACATGACGATCATGAATTGACGATCATGAATATGATCTTGGGCAGTCATACCACAAAGTCCGCTAGTCATGAAAGTATATAAATGAGGAATAGGACAACGTAAGTTCTTCAACGGAAAATAAATATCAACTATACATTTATACTGTGACAATGCTGCAGATGTTGTGTTCCTGTATTACTACTATACATTTATATATTACTAGAAATTTATACACAAACAGAACAAAAATGAGATTACAACCATAAAATTGCAAACAGTGCGACAATTACAAGCGTCTAGTCCGTCATTCATAATTCAGCCGTCGTCCATTAGAGAATATCCGCGTCCATAATCCAAAGACCTATTCCATATAACAGTATTAGCACCAAATTCAAAAAGACAATCATAGTATACATAAACATAGGCGTGTTTCCTGCAAGAGAGAAGCAGTCAACAGTTTTCAATGATGCCGGCAAGACATATGATGTCCCAAAAATATCAAATCCGTATCGCTGATCAGTATTCTTAATCCATAATATTCGTTGTAAAGTCGTCATCTAAAGAATGATGTATCTCAGTCACGCTTTGATTGTGACTGTTCAGTACCATGAGGAGTACCATGAGGATCTTGAAGTACATGGGTTCATACGGCCCCTAGCCCCGCGTTAAGCGGAATTAGAAACAAGTTACGAAACGTAGCGCGATAGATCTTGCACGCTACGTTCGTATTTTGCTATATCACGGACATGTCGACTTGATTACACGGACATGTCGACTTGATTACAGCAAAGATACTTGTCATTGAATGACCTTCAACGAGGTCCAATTACAGATAATAAAGTAACAGAATTATTATCACAGTCTTTGAAAGGACGACTAGATAAACGTCTTCAGTATCTCCACACACAAAACACTCAAGTAAGAAGTCTCGATTCAGGACAGTATCTAATAACCATGACATCCAATGATGCACAGGAGAAACATCAAGTTGCTGGCAAGGCCCCGGTAATCACACAAGATAAGACTGTCGCCTATAAAATCTTGACAAGCATTTGTAGCGCGCCACAACAGTAGCTGGTGCAAACCAGAGTCAGTTCAGCCGCATTTTCATACCAAAAGAAACCCCAACAAGACAGGTGAGAAGAAAATAAAAAATAAAAAATAAAATGGGGCGGGCGAAAAAATCGGGGCGGGCGGAGATGGGAAACAAGGCATTTGTTTATGGGGCCCTAATTAATTCGGATAATTTTTGGGAGAAGGTCACCGAACAGCCTTGAGATAGAAAGGATGTCGGATCCAGTTAGAAGTCGTTTCTGGGTCTGTTTGTAATCAGATTGATTACACATCCTATGGTGCAAAATGAAAATGTTTGTATATATTTGTGTACATTTCTAGAGCATTATACGAGTAGATATGTGGCAGAAGCGATAAGTATCAGTTTCCATGACCTATTAGTGACTGCGGATCATATCACGCTGGACTTAGTAGACTGACTGTGGTATCGAGTTTCCATTACGTCTAACAGGCTTACACACAGTGCATCAAGAACAACTTGACACAAACCACAGTTCCTCTCAATCGTCAGAGATGACTTCGTCAATCAACTATTTACTATCGATATTCTTCGATTTAGCGATCATTGCAAGCACTGTCGATTCGAACAAGTTGATGGTAATCTTGATAGACGGATTTCGGTGGGATTATTTCAACATCCATGGCGTGGGACTGCGAGGGTTCCCGAAGATGTTCAGCACAGGAATAAAGGCTGACCACGTGGTGATGGATTATCCTACAAAGTCGTATCCCAATTTCTATACCATCATGACAGGTTTGAGATATTATTTACTTTTCTACAAAGATATATTTGTCCACTAATAGCGGGTTTCTAGGTCACCAGCTGCTCGGGCTTGCTCATAATTTTAACAATTATCTTGAAATTGCATCTCGTTATCTGTCATTCT
>JAVTVY010026633.1:0-10788 GCA_036873755.1 Hanleya hanleyi | reverse complement strand
TATTCAGATTTCCGGGTATAAATCCTCTTGTAGATAATCCAGAGAAGTATGAGTTGATACTATTGGAGAATTTCCAGTCGACCATGTAATGTTTCACCAAGATGCACACAGTTTTTGGTATACACATCACAGCGAATTATACTACAGGAGTAAACTCTAATTACCTCGGCATTTGGTGAAATTGAGACGTTTCAAAATTATTTTTGACAGAGCAGTACAAAAATAGGTTTTCAGTATCATAGCTGGGTATTCACAACATTTGTGTCAAACAGACATATTTGTTCATGAATGACAACAGAAATGTCTTGATCATGAATGATAACGGATTTGTCTTGATCATGATCGATAACAGAAATGTCCTGATCATAATTTACAACAGAAATATCTTGATCATGAATAATACAGAAATTTCTTGATCATGAATAATAACAGAATTGTATGGATCATGAAAAATAACAAATGTCTTGACCTTGAACGATAACAGATTTGTCTTGATCATGAAGGATAACAGAAATGTCTTGATCATGAATAATACAGAAATTTCTTGATCATGAATAATACAGAAATTTCTTGATCATGAATAATAACAGAATTGTATGGATCATGAAAAATAACTAATGTCTTGACCATGAACGGTAACTGAAATATCTTAATCATGAATAATAAAAGAAATGTCTTGATCATGAACGATAACAGAGATGTCTTGATCATGAGTAATAGCAGAAATGTCTTGATCATGAATAATAACAGAAATCTCTTGATCATAATCTATACAAGAAATGTCTTGATTAGAAATAATAATAGAAATATCTAACATGCACAATGATAAATATTTCCTCATTTCATAAGCGGAATGGCAACTTTTCTGCAAACTTGTCCCGTTTTGATGCGAGAATTTCGTGACTGGTTTGCAGGCCATGCTCGCGCGTGCTGTTCGTTCACGAGCTGCAGCTGTGTGAACTCCGCCCACTGCGCAGTGAATGAACCAATCGTCGCTCAACTTTGTGGCACTGCGTCACAAGAATTAGACGTCACCAGTTCGGCACGTGAATGTAAACAGATGACAACAAACAAATGAAGTTTATCGTGTGATAATCTCCGTATGTTTTGAGGTCTGGACCAATCAGCGCACGGCTATAACGTGGAGCATGTTAGAATAAAATATTAAAATTTGGAATCTTTTGATGCTATTTTACTGCAGTCATGTGTGGCTGGTGGAAGGACAAAGCTTCAGGTACAAAGAAATCGCCGGAAGACTGAGAATGGCTGGGAAAATTTGATTATTCAGATTTCCGGGTATAAACCCCCGTGTAGATACATGTACCCCAGAGAAGTATGAGTTGATACTATTGGAGAATTTCCAGTCGAACATGTAATGTTTCACCAAGATGCACACAGTTTTTTGTATACACATCACAGCGAATTATACTACAGGAGTAAACTCTAATTACCTCGGCATTTGGTGAAATTGAGACATTTCCAAATTATTTTTGACAGAGCAGTACAAAAATAGGTTTTCAGTATCATACATGTAGCTGGGTATTCACAACATTTGTGTCAAACAGACATATTTGTTCATGAATGATAACAGATTTGTCTTGATCATGATCGATAACAGAAATGTCCTGATCATAATTTACAACAGAAATATCTTGATCATGAATAATATAGAAATTTCTTGATCCTGAATAATAACAGAATCGTATGGATCATGAAAATTAACAAATGTCTTGACCTTGAACGATAACAGATTTGTCTTGATCATGAAGGATAACAGAAATGTCTTGATCATGAATAATACAGAAATTTCTTGATCATGAATAATACAGAAATTTCTTGATCATGAATAATAACAGAATTGTATGGATCATGAAAAATAACTAATGTCTTGACCATGAACGGTAACTGAAATATCTTAATCATGAATAATAAAAGAAATGTCTTGATCATGAACGATAACAGAGATGTCTTGATCATGAGTAATAGCAGAAATGTCTTGATCATGAATAATAACAGAAATCTCTTGATCATAATCTATACAAGAAATGTCTTGATTAGAAATAATAATAGAAATATCTCGATCATGAATAATAACAGAAATGTCTTGATCATGAATAATAACAGAAATGTCTTGATCATGAATAATAACAGAAATGTCTTGATCATGAACGATAACAGAAATGTCTTGATCATGAATAATAACAGAAATGTCTTGATCATGAATAATAACAGAAATGTCTTGATCATGAATGACAACAATGTCCTGATCATGAATACTAACAAATGTCTTGATTATGAATGATAGCAGAAATGTCTTATCATAAAAAAGAACAAAGATGTCTCAATCATGAATAATAATGGGGTGTTGCTGGGCACATCCCAGGTCATAGAAAGAATTGAGGACCTCAGATTCACAGAGAGCTTGTTGTAAGAGGCGAATAACTAGGACATGTGTGGGGTTTCCAGGTGTAGAAAGGAATAGGATCTTACTCATGGGGTCCTGAGTGTGAAAAGGACCCAAATATCATGATACCTGTATGCCTGAAATATTGTTGAAAGCATGTTAAATCCTTTTCACTCACTCACTTTGCCATCTCGCTTCTCTGAAGATGTTTGCTGAGATCTGAATTTGAGATTAATGTGAGATAATCCACTGCACTGACTTGCTGAAATAGGGCACCAATTTCATTACTGATGATATACAATGTGAATAATATTATAGTTCTATCGGCATGTAACTGTTTACATGTATGTTCTCATATATTCAAAACCAAAATTGGCAGACATTTTCGTTTCATTTGTCAGTGATGCTGGGGGAGCTCTCTACCGGAGGTCAAAGGTCAACACAAGGAACGGACAAATCATCAACAAGTAACCATAGTAGCTGGAACCTGAAGAGCCTAGACTGTGTGGACGTGCCGAAGAAGGCCATGACGAATGCCATGAGCGCTGTTGGGATCTTCCAGCGCTGGCTTGAGCGGGAATACGGCCAATTCAACAAGAAAATTGAGGAGATGGCACCGGATGAACTGGACCCTTACCTGGAGACATTTTTCTTCACGATCAAACGACGTAGTGGTGGGGAGTACCAACCCAAGTCGCTACAGAGACTGCGGGAGTGTCTCCAGTACTACCTAAAGGCTGTTAACTACCCATTCTCCATCTCAACGTCAAGGGAATTTACTCGTAGCCAGCAGGCATATAGGCACCGCTATCACTCACTGAGGAATCAGTCTGGTCCCACGTCCAAATCTTATGATACACGCAGCAAATTTGACCAATAGTGATATTTCCATAACTAAAATCATGTAACTGATGAAGAAATGTTACATTTTCTGAGGTTTGTGAAAAGTGCCTAAAACGGAATTGGATTATAAAACATATTTGAACCAGGAATTTCACCCAACATTAAATATGAACAGCAACTTTTGTATTAAAATTGAAGGGAAACACTTAATGGTGTTTCACTTTCATTGATGCAGCAGGAAACATATAAACATGCTCAAAGTTACCTGATTCAGTACAGGCAAATCTTTCTGTCGAATTTCACTTTAGTTCACCTGTCCGACATGTCCATTTTCCCTCATTGTAAATACATTGTAGAGTTTTAATAGGTCGGAGAGGAAAGCTACATGTACATGTATGTGTACTCTACAGTTTGGAGGTGAAAGATGTTTTTATTGAATAACTTCAAAAATACAAAAAAGGTACTCCCATTTAACATGTAGATGTGAAAAAGATTGTTTTTCATAACTTTAATATACGCATACAAAAAAAGTTGCAGTTTTTCAAAATTGCATTATATTCATATATGCTGTTGGGATCTACTGAGTGACTGGTTAAGTTTAAGGAGGTGATTCTTAAATTTATGTTGAAATGTTGATATACAAAGTGCTTTTCGCTGATATTTTCAGTCACCCTGCTCCTGTATTTTGTTCATATATTGTTACTTGTCAAATCATGTTCATTTCAATGAGCTTATGGTAATTTGTGGATTTAAAAAGAAAAGAAAAAAAAAGTGTCAAGATACAGCGTACCAAAAATAGGAAAATAATGATGAAAACATTCAAAAACTTTTTAACCTCCAAAAGTGTAGAGTAGCTTTTCTCCAGTGAGATCAACACAAACAGTATTAGGAGATAAGATCTGTTATTGTGGCAAAGGTACATGCAAAAAAAAAAAATCAGCCATGAACAAATCACTTGCCAAGCTTAACAATTATTTTGATAATACATGCAGATTCAGTCGGTCTCTAATTTGAAATGGTACTTAAGTATTTGTGTTTGTTTTCTTATTATCGACAAGAGAAATTGAATATGACTTGTCATTTTTTTTTGGTCTTAAAATTCTGAAAAATGCAGCAGGCTGATAATAGCCTGCTTAGGGCTGATCATGTGGCGGATTTATTCCTGATGGGGTTTTAATTCAAAATCAAGTTTTTTGGAAGTTTTTTCCTGACCAGTTTAATATGATATTGTGAAACGCATAGATCAATGGAGCCCCATTAGAATGCAAGACCTGTTTCTTTGTGTTGGACATTGTGACTTTTTGTTTTCAAAGAAATGTATCTATCCCCTTCATAAGGCATTTAGAGGTGTAAGGCTTAGCCTACATAGAATCTTGATCAATCTCCTGGAAACTGGGAGTGCAACGGAGAGTGGTATTAGAGAAGGTGATTACCGGTACTCTTGCATTTACTCAAAACAGAAGCCAGGAGAGTGATCCACAGCTCCCCATATTTTACAAACACGAGAATGCTACATTCAGATTTCATAGTTTTGAATTCGAATAATATCCTTTACAGTAATATCTGTAATAATTCAAACAATTTTGATCAGCTATTTATGAGATTAAAGTAAAAAAATTGACAGATGGCCATTTTCTGTTTCCAATGTCTTGTTCAGTAGCCCAATTGTGAACAGTCCTGAACAATCAGAGCTGAATATTGACGGAATATTTCCTAGAATTGGCTTCTAAAATGTGTTTTAATATGTTCGAATTATTGAAGAGATTATCATAATTCCCTGTTACATGGGATAAAGTGTTAAATGTCCAGTTATTTTTGTTACATGTAGCATTAACCAATGTGAACAGAACTATTTTTACATGGTAGCAGAATAATATATTCTAATAATCTCTTGGGCAGATTTAAATAACGTTTTGTTCAAATGTTTAGATCTTTTCATTTAAGAAGCAAAATGATTTGTCAAGAGAGCATGGTGAGGAAATAATTAGAAAAGCTTTTCGTTTGACCATGACTCCATGCAGTTTAACGAAACAAATGATTTTTGTAAATGAAACAATTTTCTCCAAACGAAACAATATTGAAACAAGATTTCAACCCTTTTGCCAGGGTCTTTATCAAGAGAACATAAATTTATTTTGAAATGGATAACATACAGATGTCTCAAACATATTGAATACTTCAAAGTCCAACAGAATTTGTTGTTTGATGTTTTCTTTCAAATGTGACATACATGTAGCATCATTGGCATCATAAGGTTACCATAATGGAATTCTTGTCCTAAACCGAACAAACATATAAGTGCCACGTCAGTTGCAGTAATTCTTATCTGCCACCGGACCCCGGTCAGGGATATAGAATCGATGTTTGCATGTCAGTGTGTGTGCGTCACATTTTCCCATCAACACAATAACTTGGAAACTATTGATTCAGTTCGCTCCAAATTTTAACTGTAGGTATAATTGGGGAATGGCTTTCTTGCTATTGATTTTGAGGTCACTAGGTCACTTAGGCTAGAAAATCTGCAACAGAAAAGAGAGAAATCTCCAGTTCCAGTTTATCAATTGATACCAAACATTGGGTATCTAGTACTGATGGGACAAAGAAGAAAATTATTTTATGTTTGGGTCAAAAGGTGAAAGATCAAGTTCACCCAAGCCAGAGAACCTGTGAAAAATGAAAAATCTCATGTTTCATGTCTAGAATTGGTTCAAAACTTGATGCCTACATTCCATATGGGGGAGAGAATAACCCTATTTATATTGAGGTCAGACAAAGGTCAAGGTCGCCTAGGCCAGAAAATTTGAAAAAGTGACGCGCAGAAAAAAAGAGGTGAACTTAAAATGTTCAGTTCTATTTTTATTTTCAGCTCCAATCTTGAAAAAAAAATAAAATAAAATCTGCCCATGAAACAAAAAATTTAATTGTTGTGGCCTTACCTTTAACTCTAAGACAAAATGTTATTTTAACATGTTAACCTTGTACATGATACCTTGACATTGCACCTTTCCGTTTATCGTTATTTCAGAATGATGGAACATCACCTTTTAAGATGTGGATAATTCAGTTGATCTTGACATATATATTGTACTTACTAACAATCTTCAAACGTGGATCTGTTACCTTGATCAGAATAAAAGAAATTGATGCCAAACCAGATCTCATGTTCTGTTAAGCCATCATTGTCAGAATTGACAGCTCGATCTTTAATTGAAGTACCAATATTGTGGAATCCCATTGCAATCTCATGTTAACACTATCTAGCTTTTGTAAGGAGGTGGGGAGAAAGAGGGAGATGTGGTGCTGTGAAGCAAAAAAAAAATGAAAGCTGACATTTTGTGTCTATAGCTTATCGCCTATAGTGAGCTTGTGATAGAGAATTATTGTTGTGACATACATGTAACAGATTTCCTCTCATTTTTATGAGTCCGAATGTGTCGGCTATTGTTAGATGACAAAGATTATAACCAAATGTACAGCATGCAGACAGGCCTTGCTTTTTGATAGGTACCAGTCTCTGATACTTGAAAAGATACCCGAAAATCTTATGTACCAGTCAAAAAATAACCCCAAAAAAAAAAAGAAAATGATCACAAATTATTTTCTCTGTTACATGTTACTCAACATGAATGATGCAACCTGCTCACTAGAAGACAAATTATTAATACACTAACCATAGAATTAAATATAATTATCGGTAAAAATTATTTATTCTTTCAAATTATTTGCTAATTGAGATACTCATTTGGATACCCTGAAAATGAATGGAAAGGAAATGTACAGTGGCTTGTTAGGGCCATGCATTGATCTTTCCAATTTTCTGCCTTTCTCTATATAATTATCAAAATTTCACTTTCGCATTTTCTCTTATTTCTTGTCATCCTCTTAGATTGATTTTCGATTTTTCAAAATTTATCTCTGATTTTTTTATTTTTTGTTATTCATTTTCATGAAACTGCGACCATTTCCATACAAAAACGCTGGAAATTCATTTTCAAGAGACAAGAACAATTCAAACGACCACATGAAAACACTGGAAATTAGCGAAACCTCGAAAATTGCATGAAACATCAGAAATAGCAAAAAACACAGAAAATCCACCGCGGTGAAAATAATATCCTCCGCGGTGGTGGAAATAATCTCCAACGCGGTGGAAATAATAGCAAAAAAAAAAACAGAAAATAATTTCCATCACGGTGGAAATGATTTTCACTGCGGTGAAAATGATATCCACCACAGTGAAAATTATTTCCACCGCAGTGGGAATAATATTCACTGCAGTGGATATTATTCCCACAGCGGTGAAAATAATTGTTCTTGTCTCTTTAAAATGAATTTCCAGTGTTTTCGTATGGAAATGGCTGCAGTTTCTTGAAAATGAATAAAAAATAAATAAAAAATCATATATAAATTTTGAAAAATCGAAAATGAATCTAAGAGGATGACAAGAATTAAAAGAGAGAAAATGCAAAAGTGAATTCAATCTTGAAAATTAGAGAAAGGCAGAAAATTGGAAAGATCAATTCATGGCCCTAACAAGCGACCTTTGCAATGCCTGCAAGGTCTAAAAGATTTTCTGATCATATATACATGTGCATAATACTGAAATAATTGGAATTTTTCTTCCTCTTTATCAAACATTCATACATATTGTAGTCTGACTAGCAAACTTTCTTGAAGACGATCATGCTTATACTACAATCATATTTGTCTTGTAAGCTTAGCTGCTTTCTGTTGGCTTTTGCAGAACCTTGGTTCTATTCAAAAGTTTACTAATATGGTTTCTATTTCAAAGTTGACCAATATGGTTCCAATTTCAAAGTTGACTAATATATTCATTACAGCAGAAAAATACTTTCCCACGGCTCATGTGGAAATAATATTATTTATCAACTGTGTCCCTGTTTATTCATTCAAACAACTGGCTTCCTTTCTTTGTCAGCTCTGGGAAAGCTAGGACCGATTGGCTGGCAAAGTTCCGAAGGCTCGCAGCAATGTGTCTCATCCCTTCAGGGCAATACTAGTCTGTTCAGCAAAGATGATAGCGGCAAGTATGTTACCTTGAGCCAGATGAACGACTGGAGACGGAGTCGGATTGTTAATATAAAAGATAAAGCTTCCTCTACAGTCCGAAACCTGATCGCTGCGGTGCGGAGTTTTGAGAATTGGCTGTGGAGTCAACCATGCAATGACCAGAGACTGGTAGAGAACATTCCACCGTCCGAGCTGGACGCGTATCTGGTGGGATACTTCACGACCGTGAAGAAACCCTCAGGGGACGATTACAGTTACTATTCATATGTTTGCCTTAAAAACAACCTGGAGAGTTTTTTAAAAGAGCACAACTATCCATGTTCGATAAACAGCCTACCCCAATTCAGTGCCAGTCAAGCTGCTTTCAACAGTAGGAAAGCAAATTTGTTATAATCATATTGGAGTGATTTTCTGAAAATGACATTTCATCTACAGAATTGAAAAAAAAATGGCAAATTGTTTTGCTCCTTTTTATACGCCCGCCAAAAGGCGGACGTATTATGTGATGGCGGTTTCCGTCCGTCTGTCCGTCTGTCCGTCCCCCGTGTCCGGTCTATATCTGGGACAGTTTTCCATCTACAGTTCTAATTTTTGGTGAGTGGATACCCTACGGGGAGACGATGTGTCGCATACCAAAATGAAGGTCAAGGTCAGAGGTCAAAGGTCACTGGCCTAAAAAACAGGAAATCACTGAAGTGTTCGTGTCCGGTCTATATCTGTGAAAGTTTTCTATCCACAGTTGCAATCTTTTGTGAGTGGATACGCTAGGTAGAGACGATGTGTCGCGTACCAAAATCGAGGTCAGAGGTCAAAGGTCACTGTTGCCTAAAATCAGGAAATCATTTATCATTGACAGTTTTCTATCTACAGTTCTAATTTTTGGTGAGTGGATGCCCTAGGGGAGAACGATATGTTGCATACGAAATGTAGGTCGAGGTCAGAGGTCAAAGGTCAGTGTGACGGAAAAATCAGGAAATCATTAAAAATTTCTAATTTTTTATGAGTGGATTCAAAAGGGGGAAATGAGGTGTCGCATACCAAAATATAGGTCAAGGTTGAAGGTCAAAGGTCACTGACCCAAAAATCAGAAAATTATTGAAAATAACATTTCTTTGTGTGAGTAGATACATTAGGGGGACACAATGTGTCACATATCAAAATGTAGGTCAAGGTCAAAGGTCAAGGTCAGTGTGACCCCAAAATCATGAAATTGTTAATCATGATTTTTTTAGTACATTGAGAAATTACGGGTAGCCGTTTTGTCATGTACGAAAATTTAGATCCAGGTCAATAGTCAAGATGACTGTGACACCAGAATCAAGGTGAAAGGTCAAAGGTCACTATGACCCCAAAATCAGGAAATTATTATAAATAACATTTTTTTTGTGTCAGTAGATACATTATGGGGACGTGATGTGTCGCATACCAAAATGTAGGTCAAGGTCACTGTGACCCCAAAATCGTTAAATTGTTAAAAATCATGATTTTTTGTGTCCATTGAGAAATTACGGGAGATGGTTTGTCACTGTCACTGTGACTCTAAAATCAAAAAATCTTTGAAAATTACTTTGTTTTGTGTCCGTAGATTCATTAGGGGGACATGATGTGTCACATTCCAAATTGTAGGTCAAGGCTGAACGTCAAGGTCACTGTGACCCCCAAAATCCTGAAATTCATACAAAATCATGATTTTTGTGTGTCCATTGATACATTGACGGAAGACGAAGTGTCGTGTACCAAAATTTAGGTCAAGGTAACTATGACCCCAAAATCAGGAAATCACATTTTCATATGCCTGTCGAAGACGAGGTCATATAATGCGATGTTGCGTTCTGTCCATTCATCCATTAACATTTGTTGTCCATGCGATATCTCTAGTTTCAAGGTATGGAATGGTACCAAACTTTGAGTATACCTCACTCGCATGGCAAAGAGGAACCATTGAGATCAATTTGTCCAAGGTCAAGGTCACAGGCCTTCAAAACTGAATGAAGTTTAGCTGACCATATGTGTTAGGTTGGAATATTCTCTCCCCTACATGTATATGGCATTTATCCTGTCTCATATTTGAAACAGCTACAACTGTTGTGAAATAACAACCATACATTTAGTAATTTAACGGGGAGAGGGATCCTTTATGAACTTCATACCTCTTTATTAACTCAAGAACAAAGGTTTACTTCATCACTTTCTTCATGAAAAATTATCTCGTCTGAAAGGAAACCATTTGCAGGAAAACTACTATTTTCTTGTGTTTGAATATTGTCGATTTCAGTGTGGGATATGTGAGCTCTCGGCTCTTGCTTCAAGGTCAACTAGTTACCAAGAGTTAAGCTCGTTTTAGTTTATCATTCAATATAAGATGTTATATATGTTACATTCTCAGAAGCACAAAATTGTAGGCTAGCTACCAATTGGAATCGAAGCTATCAAACAACCTTGAAATTTGGACCAATGTAATTCCAGATACACGGGCGTATATTGAAGCCCCTTGGGCTCTTGTTTATATT
>JAVTVY010026632.1:0-109436 GCA_036873755.1 Hanleya hanleyi | reverse complement strand
GGATGTAGAGAGATTGGGAGTTGGACGTGTTTTCACTTCGCTCCGAAAAATTTGTCTAATTCTGCTGATTTCAGCTGATCTTAGCTCTGGTTTTTGTGTAATATATTTTGTGAATACGTTTGGCAAATACCTGTGGTGAAAGTTTGGAATTATTTGTCAGTTTTTTGCTGTTCAGGGCGTTTTTCTGACTTAGTCAGTTTGGCCTGGTTTGGGAAGGCAGAGAGCCGCCATTACTACCGTCTCAGTCTTTGTGACCGAGAGGCTCGGTGTGTTTTTTTCTCTGTCTCCCGCTTCTCTGTTTGTTCGCTGTCTGTAAATATTTCGTATTTTGCTGTTGTATATATATATATCCTCGTTGACTTGATCTAGTCTGAAGCTGGTTCGTTTTTCGTTCGGTTTGACGTAGGTCGATTTGCACATAATATTTGTGTAAATCGAGGTAGGTTGAATACATGTAACATACCGAAGTTATATAGCTGTGCGTTGTAGGCTTAGCCCTGGGTGTACAGCTGTGCGCTAGCCTTTGTTCTCTGTTCTTTTGTTCCTCGTTGTAGCCAGGCAACTCGCTGGGTTTAGGACAAGGCTTTTGTTCTGCCTGGCGAGGCTGTCCAGCAGAAACAACAGCAGTATATAGATTTATGGAAGACTGTAGGCCCTGATGGCAAACCTATCAAACGTAATCAGGAGATATTTGCCGCTGGGAGCAATGAGAAAACCTCAAACCACTACGAGCCTCTCGGTGACGAGATGGAGGTAGGTTGTGGTTCGGAAGATGAAGATGACAATTATAGTGATGTATGTGATGGTGTAGAGGCCGAGCCAGGTGATCCGAAGTCAGGTGATCAGAAGTCTGATTCTGATCAGACTGAAAGTGTTGGCAACACATTGACTCCAGACAACTTACCGGATACTGGCGGTGTGTCGGCTCCGGATACACCTGTGCAGTCTGTGAATTCCTTCGTTAATCCTATTCACTCGGGTGTCGACGTAAACTTTACACCGAATGAGGAAGTAATGAAGGAGTTCACAGAAAAAGAAAGTAGTCAACAGTCTTGTAGTAATAAAGCTACCTCGAATTAGAAAAAGAAGAATAAAGAGAATACCATAGATATCGAATCCGGCAAAGAGCCTAAAATAGTCGATGCTACTACCACTCCTACCAACGATACACCCATGCTTTCTGATGAGGAGTATCAGGAGTGTAGTGATCGTCCGTTAACAGGCGGGACTTCCTTGAACCAAAGGTCGAAGGACTTGTTGGAACAAGAGAGAGAGAAAGAAGTTTATAAGAAGCAAAATAAAAAAGACAAGAGAGAACAAATGAGAAATAAAAAGAAAGGTCAAAAAGAATTACCCAAAATAAAACGTACATAATGGCTTAGCTAACCTTATATATCTTGGCTTGGGCAGTTTTGTGTTTTATTTCTATATACAGACTAAAGATGGCTCAGCTACCAACTATCGTTCAGTGGAATTGCAGAGGAGTTTGGTCAAATTTAAATGAACTCCAATTATTAACTCAAGATTATGAACCATCAACTTTTTGTCTCAACGAGATCTTTCTGAAGAAAGCAGATAAAGATAAATTTAAATTTCGCCAATACACACCTTATCATTCCTACGCTTTAGAGGACAATGGAAAAGCTACAGGCGGTTCTTCAATATTGGTTAAAATGGGTGTTTTACACAGTCCTGTTGATTTGGTGACAGATTTACAAGCTGTAGCAGTTCGTATTACCTTGAATTCTGTTTTCACATTATGCACGGTGTACATACCTTCTTCTGGTAGTCTCCGGCTCAATGAACTTCAAGATCTTTACGATCAGCTCCCGAAACCTTGTTTAATGATGGGTGACTTTAACGGTCGTAATATCCTCTGGGATAATGAAGACAATTGTAAAGGTAAAATTCTCGAAAATTTTATATCAAATAATTCTTTGTGTATTTTTAATGATGGTTCTTATACACATTTGTCCTCGGCCCATGGAACCTATTCAGCATTGGATATCTCACTTTGCGACCTTCCTATTCTTGAAAAATTTTCTTGGTCTATTCATGATGACCTTTGTGGAAGTGATCACTTTCCCACTGTCCTAAAAGCTGTTCATTCAGCTGATCACCCTCATTTCACAAGGTTTAATTTCAAGAAAGCAAACTGGCCCGAGTTTGAAAAGCTTTGTTCACAAAAACTACAATCAGTCTCCTTCGCTGATGCTTCAGATCCTATACAGCTATTCTCAGATATGTTGATAGGAATTGCCAACCAAACCATTCCCACATCTTCAGGAGTTGCACATATTAAGAAACCTTGGTTTAATGATGACTGTAAAGAAGCAAGAAAATGTAGGAAGAAGGCTGAACGATATTTCCGCCGACATCCTAATCCTGAAAATTTTGAAAGATCTCAGAGTTACAAGAGCTAAAGCTCGTAGAACCATGAAACAGAATAAACGTGATTCTTGGAGAAATTATGTTTCTAAGATAAATACTCATACTCCAATAACAAAAGTTTGGAATATGATTCAAAGAATAAAAGGTAATAGCTCCAAGTCCAGCGTTCATCATCTCAACGATGGAAATCAGGTGATTACTGACAGAGTAGAAATTGCAAATAAATTAGGAGAAACAATTGCCAAAAACTCTTCATCAGAAAATTATGTACCTAAATTTCAAAGTTTCCAAAAAAGAGAAGAGAAAAATGAAATTAAATTCACCTCCGGTAACATGAAGGCTATAACGCTTCGTTTACAATTGAAGAACTTCATGCTTCTCTTACGAAAGCTCATGATTCTGCTGCAGGCCCTGATAATATTCATTATCAGCTTTTGAAACATCTACCGGAATCATCTCTAGAAATCCTATTACGAATATTCAATAGACTTTGGTATAGAGAAGAATTTCCTCCGTCATGGCACACTGCCATAGTTATACCAGTACCAAAGCTTGGTCGTGACCACACAGACCCTGGTAATTATCGTCCGATTTCACTGACTAGTTGCGTCTGCAAAACAATGGAACGCATGGTAAATGATCGCCTTGTTTAGTACCTGGAAACTGAAAAGAAAGTTACTGATATTCAAGCTGATTTCCGAAAAAATAGAAGTACAATTGATCATTTAGTCAGATTAGATTCGTATGTTAAGAATGCTTTCACCAAGAACGAACATGTGGAAATACGGGATTCTTAAAGATCTTCAAAAGATGGGATTAAAAGGTCGTTTACCCGTTTTTATTTCCAACTTTTTGAATGATAGACAATTCCAAATTCGTTTGGGTACAACTATGTCTGATCATTTTGATCAAGACCAGGGTGTCCCACAGGGCAGTATTTTGTCTACTACTCTGTTTAGTATCAAGATCAACAGCTTGGCTGCAGTTCTGAATAAATCAATTGATGGCTCACTTTTTGTAGACGATTTCAATATATCGTGTAGTGGGAAAAGTATACACAATATTGAGAGAACATTAAAACTTTGTCTAAACAGAATTCAGAAATGGTGTCTAGAAAATGGTTTCAAATTCTCCAGAGCTAAGACAAATTGTATACACTTTTGCAGAAAATATATCCAGCACGAAGATCCAGTACTTACCTTAGATGGAACTGAAATCAAAGTGGTAAAAGAGGTCAAATTTCTAGGCATATTGTTTGATCAACGACTAACTTTCAAATCTCATATAAATTGCTTAAAAGCCAAATGCACGAAAGCTCTGGATTTGTTGAAAGTAGTTGCCAGCTATAAGTGGGGAGGAGATCAGCAAACTCTCCTTCATTTATATCGATCACTTGTTCGTTCCAAACTCGATTATTGTTCTATTGTTTACAATGGTGCAATCAAGTCAAACTTGGCAAAGCTAGATCCTATTCTCCATCAAGGACTAAGACTTTGCCTCGGAGCGTTCAGAACATCACCTAAAGAAAGCTTGTATGTCGAAGTGGATGAATTTCCTTTAGAACTTCGGAGAATTAAATTATCACTGCAATATATCACAAAACTGCGTTCGAACCTCTCAAATCCTGCATATAACTGTGTTTTCAACCCTCAGTACGCAGATCTCTTTTTAAAGAAACCCTCGATTATTCCACCTCTTGGAATCCGTATGAAACCACACCTTGTAGCAGCTGGTATTAAAGTTAGTCAGATTTTACCTAACGAGCTCTTGCCAACTCCACCATGGCAGTTAGCCACGCCAGAAGTAGATATTTCACTGACTAAATATAAAAAGGCAGACACGAGCCAGCTCGTGTATACACAAGAGTTTGGTCTACTGAGAGAGAAATACAGTTCACATCAGGCTATTTATACAGATGGTTCTAAAGATGGTGAGAGAGTAGCATGTGCTACTATCTTTAGTTCCAAAACTAAAACATATCGGCTGCCAGGTAAAAGTTCCATATTTACTGCAGAAGCAAAAGCTCTATTATCAGTTTTAGAAGGTATTGGATCCACTAGAAGGAAAAAATATGTCATATTCTCAGATTCACTGTCATGCCTTAAAGCAACTAAAAATGGAAATTCCACTCATCCCACCATCTTGGAAATTCTACAATTATATGACACCAGATTTGATCAACAGATAGATATTGTGTTTTGTTGGGTGCCTAGTCACGTTGACATCAAAGGCAACACTGAAGCTGATAGATTGGCTAAGGCAGCTCTAGATGAAGAAGTTGACCCTGTTGGAATACCATACAGCGATTTCAGACCATCTATCTGCGCTTATGTAAGAAAGCTGTTTCAATCTTTATGGGATACTATGGATAATAACAAACTTCACGAGTTAAAAAAAACGGTTGGTTATACTCACCTGAACAGTCATAAACGTTTCGGCCAGGCCATGATTAGACGATGTAGGATCGGTCACACACGATTAACTCATGAATATTTACTAAAACAGGAGCCGATTCCAAGGTGTATACCTTGCCATGAAGATCTGACGGTGAAACATATTCTCCTGGACTGCATAGATTTTAAGACTGTAAGAGATACTTTTTATCGAGCATCTACGCTGGAAGATCTTTTTAGCAGAGTGAAAGAGGATTGTATTTTAGGTTATTTGAGAGAGATTAGTTTGTTGTACAAATTTTAATGTTTGTACCTGTTTTAACGCATTAGTTTACCGAGTTTTTGAATTGATTACTTAGAATTTTGTTTGATCGTCGCTATATAGCTGAAATATTGCTGAATGCGACGTTAAACCTTAATTCTCTCTCTCTCTCCCCTTCGCCACTATTTAAAATCCCGTAATTTCACGTCACTTCGTCTTACATGACCAACATACCTTGGTACCTGTCGCTTGTGAGGCGGCCGCTCCACCACAAGACCACACTGCGGTCCGGCTAGACGAATCAGACGATTCCATTCGAGGCGATGACGACGACTTCCACCGTGGTGCTTTTTGTTGCCAGCACTCATCTACGTGTGTTTGGTTATTATCTCCTATCCATTCATTTGGTGAAGCGTGTCATTGTAATAGTACATCTACATGTACAAATGACGTTGATAAAATTAAGATAACGACTGCGACTGATCGAACACGAGGCTGTCAGTGAGAGATTGACCAATGAGAAACAGAAAGCAACAGAAAGCATTTGCTTCGATCTTTGCTATAGGTACTGACCTAGATTGTGTCGAGGTCAGTCTGCTTTCTGGGCTAATAATACCACGAATATATAACGTACAAATCTGGGGGAGTTAAGATAGGGTACTCGGATTTTTTCCTAAAAGTTCTGGTCACGTCGTAAAGATCATCATCCGCTATTGGGGACAGGGGAAAGTGGCTCTACAGATAGTCCCGGATTTTTCTTGCCCACGAATCTAGTGTATTAGAAATTTGGCAGCATACATTTGATGTCTTTTCTAAACTGTTTTTTTTTGGTATTCCCGAATAACATGACAGTCTCTCCTATAATTACAGGAGAGACTTCAATAATTACAGGAGAGACTTCAATAATTACAGGATTACAGGGGAGACTTCAATAATTACAGGGGAGACTTCAATAATTACAGGAGAGACTTCAATAATTACAGGAGAGACTTCAATAATTACAGGAGAGACTTCAATAATTACAGGAGAGACTTCAATAATTACAGGAGAGTCTTCAATAATTACAGGAGAGACTTCAATAATTACAGGGGAGACTTCAATAATTACAGGAGAGACTTCAATAATTACAGGAGAGACTTCAATAATTATAGGAGAGTCTTCAATAATTACAGGAGAGACTTCAATAATTACAGGAGAGACTTCAATAATTACAGGAGAGACTTCAATAATTTCAGGAGAGACTTCAATAATTACAGGAGAGACTTCAATAATTACAGGAGAGGCTTCAATAATTACAGGAGAGACTTCAATAATTACAGGAGAGACTTCAATCTTCACGGACCGAGGTGAAATTTTTTCGCTTAGCAAACTATTTCTTTTGGCCATGTTCAAACTTTCGATTATTTTCAAATGTACCCTAGTTGATAATGGTGGCGATACTTCGAGATTTACATGGTCAGTACCGCTCATAAATTTAATCTGTGATGTCCAACAGGGTGATTATTGATGATTGAAAGGATGTTTGTCGCGGGATATGCGTGTATTTTTCAGAATTGTTTACTCTATTGCGAAACAACTAACAAAACAATTGTGGAATGGCGCCTAGTGGAGTGAGCCTGTGAAATGAAGCATGCGCTGTGGGGAGGTTGCCGTTACCCACCAGAAACGATGGAACAACAGAATTGAATGTGAAACCGGCATATTTGTCATTCGGCATATTATCGACATTTCTGTGAACTGGAGATAGCCTGCCACTGAATCACTGAGCACGTTTAGCACGTGAGACTGTATTGTGGTAACACCCTTCATTAACAGGATCATGATTCCAGATACATGTAGAATTTCGCGCTGCCCAAATGGTTGATCATGGCAATTTGGGGCTGAATATAAAACACATAAATAGCGCGCCCGTCTGACATAAATCCATATGAGGACAGGAGAGGCAACTCGATTTTCTATGGCCTGGAGTGGTGCGCATGCGTGGTGCGTCTTGCTTTCTCAAGTTTTACGTGAACGAACGACGGCATGGAAAATCTAGATTTCAGTCTGAAAAGCGATCCATAATAAGAGTATTGCTTCAGCAATATTTGCGAGCGTCAGTTTTATTGATGACATTTATCCTTAGGTCCAGTCAGAAGCTAGTGGTATATGTTCTTGACAAATCTGTCCCCGTGTAAAACGAATGTTGCTCAAAGCTGGAACCGCTGAACGCTCATTTGTGGGTCCCTTCCCTCGGTACTTGCAGGAAAAAACGGTCCTCAGCAACTTTAGCAGGTGATCACTCTTGAATGTGAAGAGTTTCCTAATCGCTATATGGATATATCTTGTAGCATCTACTAATGACACAATTGTTGCGACAATTGTGTCATTAGCGGTTGTCAGGTCGCCAGATAATGTCACAATCAGGCGTATCTGTCACTCAATACAGGTGGTAACTGAAAAAAACAGTTCCGAAGGAATCCAGCGCTCGCCTTTCCTTTCTTCGTTCATGCAAGAAACTACACTGTAAATTGTTTGAAAACTACATACACATGGACCTATGAAGTAGGGTTTGATATGATTTAAGTGTGTACTCGAGAGATGACTTGGGGCCCTATGTTCTACCGTGGGAGAATTTATATAGCAGTCTCTAATTGACAGTGGGCGCTATCAACTTTCCCAGATGTCACCGCTGGTGAGTCATTAGTGTAGCAACTAATATCGCCCTCAGTTCCTATTACCCTGGACACTTATCAGCTCAGCAGTACAGCACGGGATCACCCATCCAAGTCTTGACCGGGCTCAAAGTCGCTTAACTTCGGTGATTTTACGAGAACCGGTGTGTCCAACATGATATGCCGTATCAGGGAACCTTCAAAAGTCACAGTGAAACATACAGCCAAGGGTTCCCGATGGGCATGACAGTGCACTCGCTGAGCCATCAATAAATAATAAAAAAAATAATGATAAATAACATTTTCATCAGAATTCGGTCAGCTCAGAACTTGCTGGTAAAAATGCCCTAATGCACGTTCATGCCAAAAATCAAGGTTCTATTGTCAACGGTTCTCCTTATTTTGCCGACGAAAGGATTCGGATGGACTGACTTATTCACTCACTCACTCACTCACTCATTACCGGACAATTTGCAAATGGTAGCCTACTTTGTAGGAAAATGAATAAAATCTAAGAAATATGCCCATTTTAGACCATAATGTGAAGCTGGTTAGAATAATTCCACTTCAATCCTGAATTTTAACGTTGGAATACATACCGATAAAACTATATTTATCCCCCAATCTGCGCCAAGGCAGACGTACATCACGGGTGTTTTTATTCTGATTTCCAGGTAAAGTAATTGCTGTCCATAAGATTTAACGCATTACAGATTCGCCCAGGTTGATATCTGCGCTGCAATAAAACGGAGATTGCCGAGTTCCGCCGAAGTTGTAACGGTAGTTGAAAGGACACTAACATACAGCGTGATTGAACGATTTACGATCCATATTTGATGGATTACGAGAATATTTGGTAGCATGCAGAATAGGCCTCTAACGAATAAAATAGGAGGTGAAATGTAGAGGTAGACTGATTTCTGTAAAAATGTATGCAGATGAATTGTGTATCCAAATACATGGCAGACTGCCTATGTAACAGGACGTCAATTTAATTAGCAACTCAAAGAAAAGACACAATGATGCCCTGCATGCAACACGACAAACCAAATGAAACTTACATGATTCGCCTTCCGGTGGTACCAGTCCACGGATCCTTCTTTAGAAATTAAATGAAGGTAGTTTGAAGTGAAGAAGGTGGCCGGGTAATTGAATTGTATAAAATTGATCCCCACCTACCACTCAGCTGATCCCCACCTGCCGTTTATTTGTCACGGATGTACATTGCATCATGGGATAGAAGAGGGATAACGTCATCAGGATTCAGGTCTATTCTCCGACAGACCTGCTCCAAAATATTGATAATTGTTGGACTGATCGTACTATCTGCTATGTCGTGGATGTATACTGGAAATAATATTGGTATTAATAATAGTTATGTCTGTTAAACAATTAGCAAACCATTCGAGTAGGGCACTCTCTTCGCCATGGCGTATTACTTTAAAAGAAATCCTTTCTGTCAGACGCGATCGAATGCTTCAGATAAATCGCAGAAAGCCACACAAGCGTATTTCTGGCATAATTCGTGATATCGTTTGATGAGCTTATATGTTCAAGAGTTACCCGGTGAGAAGCCAGCTTAAAGGCGATAGAGTATATCATTGTCATGTAGGTGATTATAAACGAACTAAAATATTACTTGCTCGATTTTCTCTGGAGCACGAGAAAGAGAGAAAGAGAGATTTAGCGTCACGTGAGCATGGTAATATACCGGTAACTGTAACGGTACAATACCGGTAACAATAGCTATAACGATACCATACCGGTAACTACAGCTATAACAATACCATACCGTTAAGTACACTATAACAATACCATACCGTTAGGTATAGCTACAACGATAACATACCGGAAACTACAGCTATAACAATACCATACCGTTAAGTATAGCTACAACGATACCATACCGGACACTACAGCTGTAACAATACCATACCGTTAAGTATAGCTACAACGATACCACACCGGAAACTACAGCTATAACAATACCATACCGTTAAGTATAGCTACAACGATACCATACCGGACACTACAGCTATAACAATACCATACCGTTAAGTATAGCTACAACGATACCATACCGGACACTACAGCTATAACAATACCATACCGTTAAGTATAGCTACAACGATACCATACCGGACACTACAGCTATAACAATACCATACCGTTAGGTATAGCTACAACGATACCATACCGGAAACTACAGCTATAACAATACCATACCGTTAACTATAGCTTTAACGATACCATACCGGTAACTACAGCTATAACAATACCATACCGTTAGGTATAGCTATAACGATACCATACCGGAAACTACAGCTATAACAATACCATACCGTTAGGTATAGCTACAACGATACCATACCGGAAACTACAGCTATAACAATACCATACCGTTAGGTATAGCTACAACGATACCATACCGGAAACTACAGCTATAACAATACCATACCGTTAGGTATAGCTATAACGATACCGTACCGGACACTACAGCTATAACAATACCATACCGTTAGGTATAGCTACAACGATACCATACCGGAAACTACAGCTATAACAATACCATACCGTTAACTATAGCTATAACGATATCATACCGGTAACTACAGCTATAACAATATCATACCGTTAAGTATACTATAACAATACCATACCGTTAAGTATAGCTACAACGATACCATACCGGAAACTACAGCTATAACAATACCATACCGTTAAGTATAGCTACAACGATACCATACCGGAAACTACAGCTATAACAATACCATACCGTTAAGTATAGCTATAATCAAAGCCACACAAATTGTTGAATAGCCTGCATATTTGCTTTTTGGCAAAAAAATATAACTGATTATTACGGGTATTACGGTATTGTGCAGAAGCATGTACCAAATTCCTACGGATTTTACGGTAATATGTGTGACCGTTTATATAGCCATCAGGTAACTCCACCAATTCGGACAATTAGTCCAACGCGTGTAATATAGTGTATTTTACATTAATTATCTGGATAACGAAATTCTTTACGGATGATGGCAAGCTAATGAATGTTGGATGTGATCCTTTTATACAGCTATTCTGACTACCCACGGCATCTGCATACATGTTCCGCAACGTCCCTATATATTTTGCCGTATATATAGTAGAAACATATGGAAACAAAATTTGGACCATTGCTAGCTACTGAGTGTCTAATCTGATGTTTATAGTTACATACCCGAAGGATTCTACATACCGCTTCAGCAATTACTCCCCCTCTTAACATTACATGGTCTATACATACGTATAAAGTAAGAAAACACAATTTATTATCTTCCTACTGAATGTGGGTTCTGCATGATTGTATTTCTTTAACCCGGGCATAACACATACAGCCTCAACAAGTATGTACACAACACCGTTTTCTGCACATATTTGATATGATCTGTCGTATGTGCCCGCGTAGCGTGCTCTTCCTGAGCTAAATCCCCCTTTCTCTTTCTCTCATCACTCACATCCAGAGACTTGCTGCTGATTTCCTCATATCTAGTAAGGGTGATCTCTTCCATTACACCCCCCCCCCCCCGTCTGATTAACAAAGTCGCCTTTATAATAATAGATATATAGAACCACAACTATAGTAAGCACCGCGATCCACGTGACGTTTAAATTATGGCCCGAATATAGAATACATACTATAAATTGGTATAGACTATAAATATTAAAATAACGTTTTCATGTTTAAAATATAGTCTGAATTGTAAATATCGAGTCCTTGCTAGAATATATATTACCGTGTGTTGAAGCAAATATTCTATATACGCTCCTCTGATACATGGAACAATGTATTTCTTATTATCATCTCAAAGCATCGGTAGCTTTTTCACTTTAAGATGAGTGGGTCTTTTTACAGATGGAACCAAATATAGGACCAATATTGTTTCATTTAGAACCAAATGTATTCCACGGTAAGGTTCAATAAACCTCTATTTTCTCATAGGCCAACGAAAATTCCTGATTTGAGCAAATTGACAAATCAGATGTTTAAAAATTTACGGAATATTTCCCAACTATTACACCACCGGAATATTCCTTAAAACTCAATAAGGAATATTCCGCAGCATGTTAAGGAAATTCCTTAATATCGTAAAAAATATTCCTTAGTTGTGTTGAGGAATATTCCGCTGGTGTAATAGTCGGGGAATATTCCTTAAATTTTTAGAACAATTTTCAAGATTTTTGATCAATATGGAACCATATTGGTTGGTTCCACCTGTGGCCAGTAGCCAGCTGACCCGATATTTAATAGTAAGGGAACACAAAACATCTTTTATACCAAAGAATTTATTTTCGTAAACCAGCTCGTAATACAAATGAACTCATCCACCCGAAAATCGTTCCTGCGCCCTGAAAAATATAATAATATACATTACATATTATTCCCTGAGTAGAATCTGATTGCGGTATGTAAAAATTAAGTATGAGCATATATGCGAAAGCATTTCTAGCTGAATTGAACAAATAGGGAATTCGACGATCTGAGTGACCCAATCAGTTTGAGTCACCACACCAATTAAAGTAAACTCAGATGCAATGATTACAGATATTCCAATTGCCTGAATGGCTATATAAATCTCGAGGGGTTTTTTCTTTTACTCTGCATTCTTCGAGTGTAAGTTGTTATATTACATTATTCGCAAACTTTGTGTAATCATTCTCTGGATATTAGTTACCGGAAAATTCTCAAAGATCATTTTTTGGAGTTTAAATTCTATTTTTGATTATACCTGAAATGAATAAAAACGAAATCTTTGCCGAGTTAAGACGATTACACAGGATATGATAGAAGTTGCAGCACCATGCAGTCTGCTTCTTACTGACATTTGACTGTTTGCCGACGACACGTTAGTCAAACAAACTTGTTATTATTTTGTTATTTGTTTATTCACCAATATTAGATAAGATACATTGATACAACTATCATTTCAGTCACGCTCAAATTCAACAGAGTGATTTGATACATGGGTAAACGGATGTGGTTCATACTTTATGTAAGAATCACGAGACAATAGTAGTAGTGTAAGCGTAAATGGAGCAGACAGCGCCTCACTGCGCATGCGCAGAATGATGATATTTCATTGGTCCTATTGGGGCGGTGTGCGCAGGAGTGTTGTGCGCAGGTATGACGTCACTTCCGGTTGGGGTGACTGAGGGGTGACCTTTGGACATGTCCAGACTTGTTTGTTATGTACTGGGGTTTTTCCCTGGCATGCCGCCATGTTGTAGCCGCCATGTTGTAGCCGCCATGTTGTAGGCGCCATGTTGTAGCCGCCATGTTGTAGCCGCCATGTTGGAAAATTGTTGTAGAAAAACGTATAAAAGGAGGAGATTTTCAGTGGTTTGGTGTATTCATTGCACTACCCCACGGAGCTATCTGACCTACCTGCCTGCCTGACCAGCCTGCCTGCCCGTCTGCCTGCCTGCCTGCCTGCCTGCTTGCCTGCATGCCTGCCTGACCAGCTTGTTCTGACGAGAGGCGGAGAGAAAGCATGAGACGTGGAGAAGTCTTGCCTGAAGACGAGCGTGTGAGCGACATTTATCGACGTCACTGGGCTACCATACGCCATTGTTTTCACCGTAACCGTCGTCTATTGGACTTCTATAACTTTCGACTGCAGGACCTCACGTATTTGTCTACCTATGCCGAGAACATTTTCACAGACCAGGTCACAGCGTTCAAGTTGAATATAACATTCGGGTACATTTTACGGCACAAGGAGACGGACCAGGTGCCGTATTATTATCCCAGCAATAATACCTATGTGTTTGACCAACCGTTCACGGTGACGGATGCCATTTCTCTGCAGCCAATCATCGACCAACTGACTACGTTGGGCCCATTGGAATGGGCCCCGTTGCAACGCCCCAATACCAAATGGCTTGTGGAAATGGTGACCAACGTCACATTTTTCGTCACGAAAATGAGAGATCATCCTATCGGTGCTCCTGTACTACTACCACCTTGGCTGCTTCATCGACCCGGACTGTATGCATTAACGGGATGGAGAAAAGGACCCTACAAAGACCGGAAATGTCTGTTTCGGTGTTTGGCCATGCATCTGGACGAGTGTAATCCCCAGTGTTGTGACACAGTGGCCAATGACTATTGGGAACAGTATTTACAGCAGCAAGACTTGGATGAGCGGCACTTCCGTGGAGTCCCGTTCAAGAATTTGGAGGTCGTGGAAACACTGTTCAACATCAATATCTTTGTATACTGATTACGATGCGAGGAGGATACATTTGTGGCTGAATTGGTTCATCGCTCAACAGAACGGTATGCTTCTACGATGAAAGTCAATGTCTTCGACTACAATGGCGTGAGTCATTTTTCGCTGATCTACAATATGAGCCTGTACGCTCAGTCCTACAGTTGTGCCCAATGCCATCGTGTGTTTCACCGTTCCACCGACTTACATCGACACGAGAAGAGTTGTGACAACAGTGTGAAGCGAAAATTTCCTGGTGGTGTGTATCATAATACGCCTACTATTTTCGAGGAACTGGCCGATGAGGGTCTTATCATACCGGAGGCGGACCGTTATTTTCCCTACCGGGCGTGTTACGATTTTGAGGCCCTGTTGGAGCCCATGGACATGTTTTCAGCGAAAACGCAGTGGACGTAGCGCCATATTCCCCTGAGTGTCAGTATTTCCAGCAACGTACCTGGCTATGACGCTGCACCGGTCTGTTTCGTGTTCACCGGGGATTCCCATGAGTTGATCACCCGCATGATGGAGTATTTAGAGGAGGTCAGTGCGGCCAGTACGGAATTGTTGGTGTCCAAGTTCCAGGACGTACTGGACCAGCTGGACGATCGGATTCCTATACCGGGTGTATCGTTTAGTGACGATGAAGAGTCGGAGTCGGAGTCGGAGTCGGAGCCGGAGCCCATGCAGTCGCAGGATGTGCCTTTACCTAAACCGTATGCGGAGAAATTGAAAGTGCGCTTCCTACAATACCTAGGTCAGTTACCGGTGCTCGGTTTCAACTCGGGGCGATATGACTTGAACATGGTGAAGGAATTTCTCTACCCCTACTTGGCCCAGGCTAATACCATCAAGTCCGTCATCAAGAAGATCAATAATCATATGGCCCTCACTACCACATCACTTCATTTCCTGGATGTACGGAACTACTCCCAATTATAGCTATGATCAGTGGGTGAAGGCGTATGACTGTGCACAAACTTAAGGCAGGTTCCCTTACACGTATATATCGACGCTCGACCGTTTGGAGGAAACACAGTTGCCACCCCGGGATGCGTTCTTTGACGATTTGAAGCAAGTGGAATGTCCAGAAGACACGTACCGGGAACTACAGCAGGTATGGAACGATCAACATATGCAGACCTTGCGAGATTTCCTGATATGGTATAATAACTTAGATGGGGTTCCTTTCCTGGAAGCAGCCGAGAAAATGGTTCAACTGTTTCGTCGTGAGATGCACGTCGACATCGTCAAGGAGTGCTTGAGTTTACCGGGTCTGGCGCTTCGCCATCTTTTTCAAGAGTGTCCTACGTACTTCTCGTTGATACAGCAAAAAGATGCGGACATGCATGATTGTCTAAAGCAGAACATTGTCGGTGGACCTAGTCTTATTTTTCACCGTTATCACGAGAAGGACGTCACTTCTCTCCCCGGTGGAAAACCCTGTGCTAAGATCATCGGTTTCGATGCAAATGCCTTGTACCTGTGGTCTCTGGCCCAACCTATGCCCAGTGGACATTATACACGTTGGTTGGCGGAAGGCCGGCATTTCACACCGCAACGCACTCCGTACAAGCATCTGGCTGACCAGTGGTTGGATTGGGAAGCCTATCGACGGGGAATTTATATACGCCATCAGACCAACGCCACAGAGAAGCGCATAGGAGATCGTCGACTCCCCGTCGATGGGTTTTCCCTGGTGGGTAGAACACCGACCGTATTCCAATTTTACGGTTGCTATTGGCACGGCCACGGATGCCATTTCAGCGCTGGACGCTTCAACGAACGACGTGGAAAAACACCGGAAGAATTACGGGAAGAAGTGCAGGAGTACGGCGATTACGTGAAAGAGAGAGGATACCATCTTATCGAAATGTGGGAGTGTGAATTTCACACCATGTGCCAGGCCCTGCCCCATTTACGGCGTTTCCTAAAAGAGCGCGAGTACCCGCTGAGTCGTCGGCGACTTCTGAGTCTGCCACAGATGTTCGACGCCATTCGTTCTGGGGACCTCTACGGCTTTGTCGAATGTGATTTGCATGTTCCCGACACTCTCAAACCCCTCTTCGCCCAGTGCCCTCCCATCTTTAAGAACACGCTGGTGGGTCGGGATGATATTGGAGACACCATGGGGGCCTATGCTGAGCAACACGAGTGTTTGCCTCGACCTCGACGGATGTTGATTGGCAGTATGTGGGCAGAGAAAATCTTGCTGGGCACTCCGCTGCTGCAGTGGTACATGAGCCACGGTGTGGAAATTACGAAAATAAACCAAGTGATACAGTACGTACCCAACGCCTGTTTTGCGGAGAATGCTGACATCGTGACGTCTGCCCGTCGTCAAGGTGATCAAGACCCGAGTAAGGCCATCATCGGTGAATCGTGGAAATTGACGGGCAATGGCTATTATGGCAAAACGGTCACGAACCAGGATAAGCACGTGAACGTGAACATCTGTACTACTTCACAAGCCCGCAAAAAAGTGAATTCTCCTCTGTTTCGGTCCGTGGAGGTCATCGATGACGACATGTATGAAATCACTTTAGCTAAAAAGACTATCCGTTACAACCTGCCCCTGCAGATTGGATGTATGGTATACCAGATGGCCAAGCTGAGGATGCTCCAGTTTCTGTATGATTTCATGGGTGTGTATTTTAATCCATCAGACTGGCAACTCATGGAGATGGATACGGACATGGCCGTCTCTAATGCGGATTGGGAGTCCCTGGTGAAACCTGAGTTACGTGCACAGTATGAGGTGGAACGGGACCAGTGGCTACCTCGACGTGACCATTACCAGTACGATAAGCGTGCGCCGGGCCTCTTCAAGCTGGAGTGGAGTGGGGATGCTATGATTGCTCTCTCCTCCAAGACGTATTACTGTTACGGTGGAGACGAAAATAAGTTTAGCTGCAAAGGGGTGAACCGGCGCGATCCCAACATCGACAAAGCCTTGTACCTGAACGTGCTGCAAAGCCAGGCCAGTGCGAGTGGGACTAACCGAGGATTTCGGGTGGTGGACCACCAGATGCGGACGTACATCCAGCAACGAGACGCGGTAGACGGACACGACTCGGAGTGAATGAATGCCATTATGCGAAGATGTCTCTCCTACTCTTCTTCTTCCGGGGTGTGCGTCGTCGGTGTGTCTGTCGTCGAATGACTCTTCGCTGTACCCGTGGTTGTCTTTTAAGGGCTTTGGCGATCAAGACGCTGCCTGCTTCTTTAGCCCGTCGTTTGAAGGCTTGTCGGGGTGCTGTGCCTCCCAAGACATCACCGGCCACGTGCAATCCACTGCGTACCGCTTGTTTACCCACCACTTTGACGCCCCGTGTCACCAAGGGTAAGAACGTTTTGACGATGCTGCCCAGTATGTTACCCAATCCGTGACCTCGTTGCATGCGTGCACCGCTAAAGATGGGCAAGCTCCCGCCCGTTTTTTTCTTGTAGTAGTCGGCATAGCTGGGCGTATGGCACTGGTAAGGCACGTACATTATACGAAGTGAGGAGAACGGGCTTGTCGGAAATGAAGTGTCAGCACCACTTTCCCTCGTTCGAATGCGACCGGGTGTCCCGTGTCATCTCTTATATCCACCGTGATCGTGTTGATATCGGTATGTCGTACGGGTAGGTAGAGTACATGGTTGAAACTCTGGTTGACTTGATCGCTATACTTCTTTCTAATGGGGACCACCCGTAACAGAGGTGTGTTCACATCGCCCACAATATGGCTGTCCACTGCGTCCGAGTAGACGTAGAGTCCGTACATACCTACTTTCATATCCATCACAACGTCACCGTTGTCGGTGGTGGGCCCCGTGTAGACGCCGTAAGGCAGACCTAACATTTGCTGTAGTGTAGGACTGAGTTTCACACCCACGTTGGGGCTGAGCAGGATACAGGACTTGTCGTTGTGTGCGTTGACATCGAAGATCACGTGATTCTTGAAGGGGTAGGCTTTCAGGGGTCTTGAATTATTCGTCACCTCCCGTAGAGACTTGTACTGCAACAAGGTGAGCAGACCCTCTATGAACGTCTTGGGCGTATCGTATTGGCCTTCGGGCAGAGTGAGTCGGTGTACTTTGCCTTCGTAGGTCACTTCGTACCATACTCCTTGGTCTCGTACGTTGTACCACGAGTAAGGGTATTGAATATCCACCAGTCCACATTCCCACCGTCCAGGTAAATGCAACGGTTGTGGTAATTGGGTCACGTACTTGGCCAAGGTGTTGTCAGGAAACACATCGAATGAACTGTTACTGGGCAACGTGAGGTAAAACATGACGACTGAGCTTTCTGGCTTCTGCACCTGGCTTTAATAGGGTTCCATAGTAGGGTTCCCTAGTAGGGCTCCCAGGCCTTGGGCGGCTGACCTCGGCGTCGTGATCGTCGCGGCGATTTAGATCTGGGGGGTTGCAGGGGATGGCGTGGTAAAAGGGGTGACGAAGTAGGTGCCCGTCGTTGTGGTGTTTTGGGAGGCGACATCGGTGCCCAAGAAGAGGGTGGGGGTGGTGGTGGTGGTGGTGGTGGTGGTGGTCGTCTACTCGTCGAGGGCTGCTGCATAAAGGCCCAACGGTTAGGATTCCCAACCCATTCTCGAGGGACGTGTGTGTCTTTCAACCCCTGAGCAAAGGCTTCCCAACCCGGTGGATTAGAGTGTTTGCGAGAACGTACCGTATCGTTGATCAGATCGGTGATATGAGACCCCGACACCCCTTGGTTTCCAATCAGCAGCTGCCCCTGGTCGGTCCAACCCATATTAGGATTCTGTTTCACCCGGTCCAACAATAAACGAGCCTTGGTCTTGAATGCTTAGGGACACTGGCCAACACTTCCTCTTCCAGCTGAGGTGATGATGATGATGGCGGCGCTGTGGGTGTGGGCGCTGCGGATAATAGTGGTGGTGTACTACCCCTATATTGATCCATAAACGTCTTGTACCGGTTCAGCGTGTGATGGTAGAGTTGAATTTTCTCGTGATCGGGTAGTCGACGTTGGAGTATACTATTCATCTCTTCGTCCAGAGACTGGAGTTGTTGCACCGTGGCAGGTATGGGATAGGGTGATTGCAAACTCTGTAACAGTCGAGGTTCGACCAGCATCATTTTTTTCGTATGTTCCATGTTAGCGTCCCAAGATGGAGCCTACTAACGGTCCCAGTACGGTAGCGGCTAAGGGTGCGAGGAGTTTCTTTTTCTTGACACTGCCCGTCTTCTTCACCAGCGTTCGGAGACCCGTCTTGTGCCGTTGCAATTTCCCTTTCTGCAGGGGACTGAGAGGAACATTGCCGTTTAACACATTATGAGCCACTTCACACAAACACCGTACCAAGTCTGGGTCCGCGCCGCGCACCAGGGCCCGGCCTACCTCCGGTGGCGCGCTGCGTAATACGCGGAGGGCCGGCGCGTGCCTGCGTATCCGTGCAGACATGATGAGGAAGTGAATGCTAGAGGGTTGTGTCTTCTTCTTTTATTTGGGTGTGTACACCGTCTGCAACTCACCGGGAAAAATGTGGGTGCGCAATCGAAGTGTCGAGGGTGTCTCTTGTTTCAAGTCGATGAGTAGATACCCGTGAGCCCCTTGGGTGGCATCTTCAAAGACTTCCCGCACAAAGGCCGTGTTTTTAGGGTACATCTGTTTCGCCAGGTGCATAATTTGTGATGCGTCTCTGGGGTTTTTGAATAAGACCACATACTGAGCATTCAAACTAATGTTCCTGTGCTCTTTGTTCTTACTGAAGAGATTATGCACGATGTAGATGATGCTCAACCGACGATGATGGCTTCCTTTGGTAAAGAGACGCGTGATTCGGCTGTCCGTTTCGGTCATGAGATCGTCTACCACCACCAACGTGTCTTCTGGCGTATCCTCGGGAGGTAATCCTTCCACCAAGGTGAGTCCAGGGAGGCGTGCCAGTTCCTCGTACGCCGGTTGCCAAGCTCCATAACACCACAGGATGCGAGCCACGGGAGGTGAAATGAGGGCTGACCCGTGTTGGATCAGGCGTTGAACGAAGTGTGTTTTTCCCGACCCCGTCGATCCAGCGATGAGACACGTGAAAGGATGCTGCCACCGAGGATCCATAGCGTTTTTTTTATTTGGTGATTTGAGGTTCAGAGGTCCACCACCGTTGTCGTGGATCCCACCGGGGATCGTAGTCGAACGGGTACCTTTGCCGTGGTAAACGTGATTCACCGGATCCCACTCTAAGTGTTAGCGTCGTGGTGTTGGTGGTGGTGGGTGGTTGTCGTGATCTGGTGGAGGGTTCGTCGCTTCTGAGGGTAGATACGGGAGGCTGGCGGGTGAAAAGAGGACTAGACCGCGACGTGGGGCTGAGTGTGTGTGGTGATAGGGTCCGTAGTCTGAGGGTTGATACGGGAGGTTGGCGGATGAAAAGAGGACTAGACCGCGTCGTGGACTGGGTGTAGGGTGATCGCAGCGTCGTAGGAGAGAGAGTAGTGGTGGTGGAAGTGGTGGTGGTGGTGGTGGTGGTGGTGTTGGCTGATTGCACTTGACGTTGAGACCCCGGTGGAGCAGCACTTGGACGAATGGTGTTGAAACAGGATATCAGGTACGCCAAATCGTAGAGGACTCCTCCAAATAAGGTACCCAGAAGCACTACTAGACACACCACGGTACCGATTTGTCCTTTTCGAGTCCGTAGCAGTAAGGGTAGATGTGCACTATCCATGGTACAACCCTACACTGAAGGATGTAGGCGATGTGAGGTAGAATTTATAGTCGTTTCATGTCACGGCCTGACACCCAGGAATTAAACGAACTGGGCCAACCTTGCCATTTGACGAAATGATAGGGGATGCCACGTCGACGTTCCGTTTTCAAATCTTTTCCACCGTGTAGTAGTCTTTCCGTGTTTTCACTACGGGTTGTAATTCCGCCTCGTAAAACGTGCCTTGTAGTGTTTCTCCTTGTAGATCTTCCAGTTGATACACGTGTGGCTGTCGAGGCTTATGGCGAACGATGACAAAGTGCTCGTCACTCCAGTTGGGCAAGTAACTTTTCTCAAATTGCCCTTTGACTTTACTGATCCGTACCACATCTCCGCGTTTGTAACGGGGTGACGTGAGTGGACTGGGGGTCTATCGAGTACAGCGTACGGCGCACTTGATGTTCGTTGCGTTCTGTCACATCGAGGGGAGCTCGCTGGATACTGCGATGATAGGCTCGATTGTACCCTTGGACCAGTTGAGGTAGCACATCGATGTACCGTCGGGTGTTTTTGGCGATAAAATACTTGTACATTCGCCCTTTGAAGGTGCGATTGAATCGTTCCACTACAGAGGCTTTGGTCTCGTTGTACGTATGGAAGAAAAACACCTTCTGTTTCTTACGAAAGGCTTGAAAGTGACGGTTGAGAAATTCTGTGCCTTCATCCGTTTGCAAATAGAGGGGTTTGCGTGCCGTCTTGAAAATCTGCTGGAACGCCCGTACCAGATTCTCTCCTGTTTTGGTCCGGATGGGTAGTACCCATGCGTACTTGGATAAAATATCGATACAGGTCAACATGTACCGATGTCCATCATTGTGGGGTGCAAATCGACTCATATCGACTAAATCAGCCTGCCATTGTGCGTCTACGCCTCCTACGATGACTCGGTTACGGCGAAAATGTCGTCGGGCTGCTCGATGTAAGCTATAAGTGTCTTGGGTTTTTAACCATTCTCGAACTTCAGTTCGACTGATGCCTTGGGAATGTGCAGCTCGAGCCAGCGCTCCCACAGCGCTATAAGCGGCTGGACTGGTAGGGTTGTAATACAAATCTGTTAACACCTTGTTCACAGTGGTACGCCACGTGGATTCCTGCCGCCCCGATTTTCTCATTCCCTTTCGGGTGCCCCTCATCTGGGTGCCCCTCATCTGGGCGCCCCTCTTCCTTGCGCTGTGGTGTGTTCGCTTCATGAGTAGACACTGACACTCTAACCTGTGTGCACCCTATAGATATAGTACTTCATCGACAATGGGGATTACTTTTCCAAGGCTGTCCATAGATCAGTGTCCAGAGTAAAACCACCTCGCTTCAGACAGAGGAGTCGAGCAAAATAGGGACCGCGGAAAATGTAGACGTCGTCACACACGTGAATGCTATCACCGTCCAGGTCACCCAACAACACCCGTTTCAAGGTAGTCCAGCCTTCCGGTGACAAAGAGACACGCGCTGGTTCAGACGTACACCAACACCTACTGTCGTCATCGATGAGCTCCACTCGTTTGGGGTACAACAATAGGGTGCAGCCAGATGTAAGAGTGCGGGTAGCCACAGAGTTCGCGTCGGGGTACAGTAAGTCGTGGACGTCGGTGATAATAGCTTTCAGCGCCTGCCATAATGCCGGACGGAGTATGATAGAGTCACCACCACGCCCTTCTAACCGGGGAAAAAAAGAATCATCTCTACCACTTCGTAGGTAGACACCTACTTCCACGTGCATGAAATCGACTTCGGGCTCTTTTCCCTGTAACAACCGTGTCAATAGAGTCCATCCTGCTAGGGTTAAACATAGCTTCACCTCTCGGGGATGTTCTCCGATGAGCTGCAGTTGATGGTCATAGACGATCAGGGTGACGTGAGGAGTGAGTTGGAACAAGGCAAGCTCTCCAAGTGCTCCGTGCGCTGCCATGGTGGTGAATGACAAAACACCGACGAGGCAGGCCTGTATATATCGAAGGGGTCCACGTTGTGTTTTTTTTTAATTTACCATCTCCCCTTCGTGAAAGTCCGTGATCACTCGGTAGTGTCTATTAAAACCCTAGTCCGTAGCCGTACACGTTATAGGTTTTTTTTCGTGCCTCTCTCTATCCGTACCCGTATACGTTATAGTTTTTTATTTTTCCCCCTACCTTCGTGAAAGTCCGTGATCATTCGGGCTGTAATGTTATAGAGATAGGAATGAGTTTAACCTGCGAATTTGCCATAGCCAATTTTGCGCAAAATGTGAGGATTGAAAATTAACCCAGGAAGGTATGTGCGCGCGGACGTCGCGATTCTTCGCCGACGTCCGCGCGCTGGCTGAAACCCACAACGAAAAAAATGTTTCAGGGCCAACCCTAATGTTATAGAGATACGAATGGATTTAACATGGGAATTTGCTATAGCCAATTTTGCGCAAAAAGAGAGGATTCTGCGGGGACCCAGCAGGCATTACTCGCGCCTAAATTAGACCAATCAGCGACGCGTAGATCAACCCCTAATGTTATAGAGATACACAATGATTTAACCTGGAGAATTGGCCATAGCCAATTTTGTGCAAAATATGAGGACTGAAAATTAACCCAGGAAGGGTTGTGCGCGCGGACGTCGCGATTCTTCGCGCGCTGGCTGAGAACCACAACGAAAAAATGTTTCAGGGCCATCCCTAATGTTATAGAGATATGAATGGATTTAACATGGGAATTGGCCATAGCCAATTTTGTGCAAAATGTGAGGATTGAAAATTAACCCATGAAGATATGCTACGCACTATATTGGCCAATCAGCAGTCGAGAAAAAGAGCCAATGAGCTATCGATAAAAGAACCAATGAGCGATCGATAAAAGAACCAATGAAGGAGCATCACCTCCGTTGAAACAGCCAATGAAAATCTACTCTAGTTTCAGTATAAAATCCGGGGCCGCGTGGCAAGCGTCATTCCAAATACCTTTGCCACACTGTCAAGACCTATAGACTGCAGCAGGAAAAACTTAACAGGGTGGCCAAGATGTCCACGACCAAGGCTTCGGGGCGGATGGTAGAGGCGAGGAAGAAGAGAGCCGAGGTGGCGAAAGCCATTAAAGCCTTCTGGCTAGGAGAAATTCAGCAATGGTGCCGGCAAGTGAACAACAACTTCACCCGGGAAGCAGGGACAATTCTCCACGCCCTCATCGTGACAGCTAGAACTCTATCGGATGAGGAGTGGTTGATCCATCTGCGAGAGGTCCTGGACGAGGTACATGAACAACGACAACCTCGTCCACAAGTCCAACCGGAATTCATTGACATCGGTGAAATTCCACCAGCATCGTTTGTAGACGATCTCCCCATCGATGTCGACGATGACCAACAACAACACCGTTACCGGTTGGAACCTGGCCGCTACTTTTCCGTCAGCAGTTTGGAGTAAACAGGCAAACTCCTCCTGAATAAAACAGGGTAAACAAATTGACCTCAAAGGCCCTTTTCAGGGCCACCCCAATCTACCGAAAGGGGAACTTCTAACTTGGCACATTGAATTCAAATCAGGTCCTACATGGGTGAATCTCCTCTCCTCTATATTCTATGATTACCAATCTCCAACTCACAAAAACAATCCCTGCCCCTCAACGGTCCTTTTCAGGGCCAACCCCTTCGCCTTCCAACACACATTTTTTTTTCTCAGTGTTCAAGGCCAACCCATGCAAAAATTTTCAGGGCCAACCCATAAATCGTCCTCCTTTTTTATCAAGGCCAACCCTTGCAAAATGCCCCTCTCCCCCTCTATGATTTTACCAATCTCCCTCACCTCACCAAACAAACAAAAATTACACTCGGCTATTTCCGGGACCCACCTGGGTAGTACTCAATCTCCTCACCCTCTCTCATTTACCCATCTCCCCACCACGAAAATTTGTTTACACTCGGCTATTTCCGGTATTATTCGGTTACCGTACATTCATACTAATACCTGGGCGCTGTTAGTAGGAAGTTTTTCATTGACTAAGTGTTATTTACCTATCGTTACCTAGGTGTGTGTGTGCATGTGCAGGAGTTGGTGTTATTTTGTGCTTTGAATTAGAAGCTTCATCCTCTTTCGAAAGATTGGGTGGCCCTGAAAAGGGCCTTTGCAAAATGTAAGGGTTACATCGTTGGGGTCAGGTTTATCCGCCTCTGGGCACACACCGGACAGTCGAGGACGATAAGTTTACACTCTAGGGGAGTGTCAGTGGACATAGGCTGCTCTGTTGTTCGGTGGGCATGTCTGTGAATACAGGATAGACACAGGGCTTGATGGCCGCATGGAAAAATGGCATATTTAGCAAAGCCTCTAGAGCATTCCACACAGCGTAAATACTGTGGTGGTTTCCATATTGCGTCTGGTGCCAGTCTTCTTCTTATTGCGGTAGAGTAGTCCTTCATTTCTTGAATTTGTTCTAGTTGTTTCTTGTCTCTTTTGTCTCTTTTAAACATCTCTTTTCTGTTTTTTCTGTTTTTTCTTCGTCTTCTCACAGTAATGGCGGCGGTAAAATAGCCATCTGTTCTTGTTCTTTTTTCCCCCCTTTTTCTGTGGGTTCAGGCTGGTCAGTAGCTGCTACGGTGTAATAGGCTGGTGAAGTTGCACTGGTAAAATGAAAAGCTTCTCCACGTTTCATAAATTCATCGGGTAGGCGTTGAGCTTGGAGGCTTTGTTCTTCATGTTGTTGGAAGATATCTTCTAGCACTCGGTCAAACCGTTGGTATTGGAGTGCGGTGACATCCGCTGCCACTTGTGCTCCTTCGTCGTGTTCAATATCACCACCCTGTTCCGGTTGGTCTTGTTGTTGTTGTTCATCTATGAATAGGTCTTGTAATATATTACCCATCCAATCTTCATCGTGTACCATATCGATGAATTTCTCCTCTACCGGTTGGTGTTGTAGTTCATTATCTATCAATAGCTCTTGTAATAGGTTGTCAATGGCTCCATCAATATCCATGGTTTCACCCATATCCATGATGTAGTTGTGAATGAATGGATAGACACTGCGCGCTTTTTTATAGTCTAACCGTAGAGCACGCGCATGAGCGCGCGGCCGTCAGCGAAATCTCGCCATCAAAACATTGCGCTGGCTGAGGCTCGCAGAAATTTTGTGTTTCTTTTCCAACTTTAAACCGGTGTGATTTTGCAATAAATGCGAGTGGACGTGTCAAATTTATTTCAACTTGAACTAGGGGAACTGATCGTGTAGCGTTGAAAAATTCAGAAGGCTAGCGGCAGGGTAACCCACTATTTTAATGATTTTATCGATTTTTACACCCGTAACGTTATGGAAGTGGTGGTATGGAAAACCCGATACACTTGAAATAAATCGGTTTACCTCCGTAAAAATACGTGAGGTATGTTCCTCACAGCCTTATAATGTCACCCTGAAAATTGCAGCAGGTTTATCGAAAGAAAAGTAGGAATTTTTATCGTATTACGCGGGCTACGGTAACACAGCACTATACAGTGTGAAGGCAAATGTGAGTACAGCTATGCATGTCAATGGCTGTGTTACCATAGCCCGCGTGATACGATAAAAAATCCTACTTTTCTTTCGATAAACCTGCTGCAATTTTCAGGGTGACATTATAAGGCTGTGAGGAACATACCTCACGTATTTTTACGGAGGTAAACCGATTTATTTCAAGTGTACCGGGTTTTCCACACCACCACTTCCATAACGTTACGGGTGTAAAAATCGATAAAATCATTAAAATACTGTAAAACATGTTTCTTTCGCGTGCATGAAACTTTCGCGATTTTCGCGATTGGAATAAATCGCGAAAGTTTCATGCACGCGAAAGAAACATGTTCATATGACAAAGGCGAAGATAATAACGCAACAACAACAACGACAGATAAAGGACACGAGAGCAATTGTTTTCGGCATTAGCACAGGTGTAATGGTCTCACCACCAAAGCTCTATTCAGAAGCGACTGTTTAAAGCACCGGATACAATTTAATATACTAGTATACTAGTACAATTAATTTTGCTAAATTAGTCCCAAGTCTTGCATATGTGAAGCAAGTGTAATATTAGAAACGATCATCAATGTCCTCGTATGCCACCTTGATGCTGGCCGATTTGATCCCCTGTAGTGCTGGCGCGAATACACATTTAAACCCATTGTCAGCTAATGCCGACTAGAAATCCTTATCACCATCACGGAGGGCTTTGAAAACATAAAAAATGACAATCAAATGACAACTACCTGCATGATATCTCGTGATATAGGGTTTGTTTACCTACGGGAATTCCTTTTAAGTCTGAAACAGCGGGATTGAAATAATCTGCTCCCAATAGCCAGGAGACCTGTTTGAATAACAGTACTGTAAAAAGACCACACTGAGAGCAACCACATGTGAATACACATGGCTTTGCCGTTTTTGCCGCCTCCGGTATGTATTTCCCCATCCATTTATGATTAGTATGATATATTTGTAAATTAATTTTTTTTCTGGCACAGAGAGAATCGCGAAAGTTTCATGTCGCGCGAATTTTTTAAAATTGGAAAATCGCGAAAGTTTCATGTCGCGAAAGTTTCATGTTTTACAGTAGTGAATTACCCTGCCGCTAGCCTTCTGAATTTTTCAACGCTACACAATCAGTTCCCCCCAGTTCAAGTTGAAATAAATTTTACACGTCCACTCGCATTTATTGCAAAATGACACCGGTTTAAAGTTGCAAATGAAACACAAAATTTCTGCGAGCCTAAGCCAGCGCAATGTTTTGATGGCGATATTTCGCTGACGTCCGCGCGCCATTTTCCAACATGGCGGCTACAACATGGCGGCTACAACATGGCCGCCTAGACTATAAATAACGCGCAGTATCTAGCCATTCATTCACAACTACATGATGACTACCAGACGGAGGTTATTCAACGCACAAGATCCTAGAGAACGTAGGGAGGTGATTACCAGTGAAGAAGATGGCGATCATGTGACAATAATTACCAGCTTACAGCGGGTGCATGAACATCATATTGCCGATACGTTGAGACGGCGAAGTGAGCAACAAGACCAAGAGGTCAGGGACGCTATGGACGATGAGGATGTCACGACGATGAAGAACTCCCCGAGATAGAGTGATTAAACAGTAGACCCCCAGCAAATACAGCGGCTACCACAACGCCGGCTACGGAAACAGGAATGACAACGCCAGATACCACAACGCCAGCTACCACAACGCCAGCTACAACAACAACAGGAATGACAACACCATCCTCTTGGGCAGAGGTGTCCCGCCTGAACGAACAGATTGATCAAATGAACGAACACATTGATCAAATAGAAGAGGACAAGTGTAAACTACGCAAACAACTGACTAAGGAAGAGAATAAATCCACCTGTAGCGTGTGTAACATAGAAGAGACCATGTACGCCTTGTTCCCGTGCGGTCACCTATGCCTATGTCGGGAATGATGGGTATCCCTAACATGTATAGGGGGGACGTGCCAGTGCAGTGAGACGGAGGAACTGCATTTAAAGATACGATGTCCTATGTGTAGGGCGTGGGTGTCCGGGGTGAAGAAAATTTACCACCCGTAAAACAGTGTGATAAAACACTTTCCAAAGGCCCTTTTCAGGGCCACCCAATCTTTTCGAAAGAGGAAACTTCTAACTCAAAGCACAAAAATACCAGCTCCCATCACCACACTCAATGAACACTAACACCCATTTTGAATTTTCTACTATTTTTATTAACATAATAGAATGAACGTCTTCACCACAGTAGACTCTGGGTATTGAATTTTAATACAATTATACGCTATCAAGGCGCTTCAATGAACATAGAATGAACATAGAATGTAGGAATACGATAATGTGTGAATGTTTCAATGCAACAAGACTTGAAATGTTCACTATTTATGCAACAAGACTAACACAGTAGAATGAACGTCTTCACCACAGTAGACTCTGGGTATTGAATTTTTTAAATACAATTATACGCTATCAAGGCGCTGCAATGAACGTAGAATGAACATAGAATGTAGGAATACGGTAATGTCTGAATGTTTTCAATGCAACAAGACTTGAAATATTCAATATTTATGCAACAAGACTTGTTTGAACTCATCATCGTCTTTCCGCCCCTGGTGCACGTACATGAAGGTAGCAATCTGTTCACGTGGAATTCTGGGGGGACAGGCAGCTTCCAATGCCAGGGCAATTTGCAACTCGGTCACGTCCTGTAGTGCCTGAGTGATGAGCGCATCTGATGGTATACTATTGCCCACACACGTATGCGTGTTGAAGACCCCGTCCTTGTTCACACAGCCTGCACATTGCTGGATACGCAAGTGTCGAATGCGAGGTCTGAGATGATCCAGGAATGTGTCGATGTACTTCTTATAAATATACTGAGACACCTGGTCAGACAGGGCTTCATAAATTATAGGTGTGAGACTCTGCAGCTTCCGCCACGCCGTTATTTTCAAGGTGACGCCCTGAGGACAAGGAACACGCTCTTGCGTATCTGACCTCATTTTCCATTTGCGTATATGCACCAGGAGCATGTCGTTGAATCTAGAACAGCTGACAAAGATGTCGTCACCCACATAAAATTTCGCTTCGTCACTCCCCTGGTGGTCACTGACCGCATCGACGGCGTAATCAATGGTCTGTAGTTTTATCCAGGTGTCGAACGTCAAGGCGATATGCTTAGCTGGTTTGTCGTCCCAGGCCGGAGCGTTAAAATGCACTTCCTCGTCTTTGACACTCACAGTTAAATAGGGTGAGAGCTCCCAAGTGTTCGTGTGGGCTGCCTGGTAGGCCTGCTGGATAATGTCATTGATCTCCTGCCCAGACATAGGAATTTGCACATCTTCTTCTTTCGCTGGCTCAGGCACTTGCTGGGGCACTGGCTGAAGCACTTGCTCAGGTATTTCTAAAGGTGTTAGTCGGGGTCGTTTGGGTCGTGCACCGCGTTTGGCAGGTACACCAGACTCTGGGTGCGTACGTTTGCTAGCTGTACGCTCCTGGGATTCAAGTACATCTGCTACTTCTTCAAGTTTGGTAGCTGTAAGCTCTTCGGTGATGTCCATGACTAAAATATCATCTTCTGAATCGTGGGCTTGACGTAGATCTGCTAGTTCTTCATTTCCCGTCTTCTTCAGCGCCTCCACAAAGGCTAGAAATGCATAGGGGCCACGGCGCAGTAGATCGTCGATGAGGGCTCTGTTTTGTCGTGAAGTGGTGTTCTGCGCCATGAAATCTTCGACACAGTGTTTCAGGAGTATGTTTTCCTCCATAAGCAGATCACATAGTTCGGCCACATGCTGCATCTCATCAATGAGGCGAACACGGTACTGTTGAAGCTTAACTCGCTGGTGTGACTCCATGACTGTGGGCTCAGGCTGGTCAGTAGCTGCTACGGTGTAATAGGCTGGTGAAGTTGCACTGGTAAAATGAAAACCTTCTCCACGTCTCATACAGGCAGGCAGGTAGGCAGGCAGGCTGGTGAGGCAGGCTGGTGAGGCAGGCAGGTAGGTCAGAGAGCTCCGTAGGGTAGTGCAATGAATACACCAAACCACTAAAAATCTCCTCCTTTTATACGTTTTTCTACAACAATTTTCCAACATGGCGGCTACAACATGGCGCCTACAACATGGCGGCTACAACATGGCGCCTACAACATGGTGGCTACAACATGGCGCCTACAACATGGCGGCTACAACATGGCGCCTACAATATGGCGGCTACAACATGGCGCCTACAACATGGCGGCTACAACATGGCGGCATGCCAGGGAAAAACCCCAGTACATAACAAACAAGTCTGGACATGTCCAAAGGTCACCCCAACCGGAAGTGACGTCATACCTGCGCACGACACTCCTGCGCACACCGCCCCAATAGGACCAATGAAATATCATCATTCTGCGCATGCGCAGTGAGGCGCTGTCTGCTCCATTTACGCTTACACTACTACTGACAATACATACAATAGCCAAGTCTGGGGACAACAATGTGTCTAGACAAGTGCCTTTTCAACGACACAAAGGCCCAGACAATAGTTCCTACATGAAGTATCGACCACGGATGTGCACGAAGATTCCATCGTCTTTCTTCGCGGAGCTTTTGTATCCATGCTCATTATATCTGAGTATACCCGGATTGTACCGATATCACAGGCCCGCAAAAGAAGAGTTTTGGGGGTGTGGACGGTGGTATTACGGTGAAGTGTCGAAATATGGGGTCTCTATATATAACCCCATGCTTTATATAAATCCACATCAAGGTGAGAAACGGACTTTGTGTGAATCGAGAAATAAACGGTTTACCGCAAAACAACATACATCAGCATATTCTACAAGTATCACTTTATATATTTCCGTCGTCAAATTAGTAAATTTGTGCAATTTTTTATCTTTGCCGGGCGATTCAAAATTCAACCAGACTGTCCGTCTATCTACAAACAGTTAGATTATGGCGGGCTTCGTTCTCAATTCTGATTGGTCAGTCGCGACACGCCTCCAGCAAGAGAGATCAGGCACTAATCAGCTGTCGCGATTGACCAATCAGAATTGAGAACGAAGCCCGATACGAAGCCCGATGTGCAAGATACTTTTGTGGTCTGATTCAGAAATCCAATATGGCCACCAGGCAGCCATCTTGGATTTCCAGATGAAACATTGTTATCGCGATTTCTCAGGAACTACTGCATGGATCTTTCTCAAATTTGGTACAGAGGTTGCCCTTGGGTTCTAGCTGTGCAAGATACCATTTGTGGTCTGATTGAAAAATCCAATATGGCCACCAGGTGGCCATCTTGGATTTCCCCTGAAATATTGTTATTGCGATTTCTCAGGAACTACTGCAAGGATCTTTCTTAAATTTGGTACACAGGTGCCCCTTGGGGTCTAGTTGTGCATGATACATTTTCTGGTCTGATTCAAAAATCCAATATGGGCACCAAGCGGCTATCTTGGATTTCCCCATGAAACTTTGTTATCGCGATTTCTCAGGAACTACTGCATTGATCTTTCTCAAATTTGATACACAGGTTCCCCTTGGGGTCAAGTTGAGCAAGATACCTTTTCTTGTCCGATTCGAAAATCTTGAATTTCCCCATGAAATTTTGTTATCGTGAATTCTCAGGATATTACTGCATGGATGTTGATACACAGGTTCCCCTTGTGTTGTGGTACAGTTGTGCAAGATACCTTTTTTGGTCCATTTCGAAAATCCAATATGGCCACATCTTGAATTTCCCATGAAACTTTATCATGAAATCTCAGGAAATAACTGCATGGATCACTTAGTGTTCAGGGGGGACAACACAAGTTAGAAACTCATCTATTGCAGTTCTTTAGTAGAAATTTCTCACAGCTACTTTCTCCAGTTACAGACAGATAAGCTACAGTGCCGTGGCACTATCTTTTAAGTTCTTGCCGACTTGATTTATTTTCGTTCCGGCAGACAAATCCCCATATAGTATAACTATGTTTATGACGATGTGATGATGGCTTTGAGTACAGCCGCTTTCATATTTACTCCTCTAGTGGGTCCGATTAGGCAAATACAGTTCTCCATGAAAGATGTGTTTGGTTTTGATCCCCAACAGTGAGATACCATAAGTGTAGTGGACACTGACGATGTTTACACCATACAATGTAGAATTTGTAGCTGGTTCCATGAGTTGAAGTACGAAACTTCTGTCCGCCTTGTTTCCAAAACTACGGTGTCACCTTTTTCCCAAGAGTACGTTGTCATCTTGTTCCCAAGAGTACGGTGTCACTTTGTTCCCAACAGTACAGTCTCACCTAGTTCCCAAGAGTGTTATTGTACGAAGTGAACTTATTCGAGACAAGTCTTGCAGCCTCGGTAGACTCGTCTCTATGTATACTTAAAAGCTCACAAAATCTCAAAAACTTCCGTAGCTTTGGTTCTCATCGGTGAATTCTCCAACCGAGAATGTAGCAGTTTCTCTGCCCTGGAAAGACAACAAATGCCCTTGTGAATCTATTCAAAGTGGACTGAATACACTGTTCGTAAAGATATGTGGACTGCACATATACATGTCAAGTTTCACATGAGTGCAAAAATATTTCACATTTGTACCAAACGTTTCAACCTGTGTATAGAAGGTTTCTACCTATGTGTAGAACGCGTAAAAAAAAACGGTTTTACATGCGCCGAAATCTAACTGCATCTGCGACATGAATGAATAAATCAAATAGCGGCTTGCCGTGACTACCAGACCACATATTCTCTCAACCGGTGATTTGATTTACGAGTCGACCATTTAACAAACCTGACCACGTGAAGATAGACAGTGTTAGATGAGGTGAGAAAGACTTAGGCGACGAAATGGAAATATTGGAACGATGCCTTTGAAGTTAACTTTACGAACGTTTTGAAGTTGAGTATTTAGGTTTAAGTTCAGCTAAACATGAAATAGACCGAGGATTTACGGCCGAAGTTTATTAGTGCACGGAGCCATGATTGGAATTATGACGTAAAACTACTATATCGATAATATATATCATATCCTTCAAAGCGTTCTAGAATATACAGTTTTGATATGGGTACTAAAGTATTTACACTTATGACGGATACTTACACCTAAGAGGGCGGTCAATAGAGACAGAGGTCCAGCGATGGCATCCCAGCCGTTAAGTGTTACGTTTAGGGTAAGTTATAGAGTTAGGTTTTGGGTTAGGTAAATGGGTAGAAGCATACAAGGGGAGAGGCGTCATTTTATCCAGGTCGACGGTAAAGCCTCTAACACCAGTACTTACTCTATACAAGCCGGTCCACAGAAGACTCCGAGAGGCCCAGCGAGGGCATGACAGCCTGCGCCACAGCCGGTCTCAACAATACCACTGTCAAGCAGCTTTTTGGCAAGCTTTTTCACTGTGGAAAACATCACGGAAACATCTTGCATATCTTATCAGTCCACTTCCATCCAAGATTTCTAATAAATAGGCTACACATCTGGCGGTATAGTTATGGTTGCTAATCGCCGACCTTTGTCTGTATACTATTTAAACATATTGTTACCGGTCAATTCGCGAGCTGGAGACATACCACGGAGGGAACTAATTATAGAGGGTCGAAAAATATAAATCTAAAGGCCGACCAAAGGATAGTCCTCATTGCAACTAATACTGTACTGATACAAGATCTTGTCAAAACCAAGGCAAACGTTATAAAAAGCAATGCTGCTGATACTATCCGCCACATCATCCCAGTGCCTTCATTTCACGTTTCGTAGAAAAAGAATAATGAGCCTCTGTCAGCCTTATCTGTCGAAATATTGTGAATAAATTAATTGATTGAATTCTAGTTCACAGTATTCTGTTCATATGGTTGAAACCCGTCACTATCTTATAATTGCAGTTCACTCAGATTGGGGTCAACTTGCTTTGGTGGGAAATTCCCGACGAAGAAAATGTGTGAATTATACATACCCTCATCGATAAGAAAACGCTTCTTGCCATGCATGGCATTTTTCACGCTCTCTACAAAAGCCGCCCTAGAAAGACAAACAAATGTTCTTCAAATATCTGAAGAGGCCCGGATATACTGTTCGTAAAGTTATGTGGACTGTAAGTTATTTTGTACACATCTGCAAAACGTTTACACATCTGCGAATTAAGTGAATAAATGCTTAAAATTCCGAATAGGAAAGAAAACATCCCATATATACACGTTTTGTTCGCCCCATACTAGAATAGGCTTCAGTTGCTTGGAATGGGTGAACCCAGGACGCGGCTAACAGACTCGAACAAGTCCAGCAATCCACCGCTAGAACAGAAACAGAGCAACCAAAATATTGCAGTCATATGTCTTCGTACTTTGAAACTGACTGTGAATCTTTGGAAACTAGAAGAAAGGACAAGTTAAACCTCAATTCTCTCTCTCTCTTCTTTACAAAACCAACAATGTCCAAGCATAAGGAGTACTTATAAAATGCAAGTTCTTATTCACAACAATTACCTGTGCGGTCCGATGCTGACCAAGTGCGTCATTCTGACAAAAGTCACAAAATACATGTGGTGGTGGAAAACGACGGCGGCGTACTAACAGGAAGTCCTTTGGCCCCACAGACAAATGTACTCACAGCTTATTTCTAAAAAACTCCACAAGAATCAGAAGTGATCCCGGTGATGATTTGTATCCCAGCCGCGTTTTATTGTAGATGTTCATGTGGACATCCATGTGGACATCTTGAATGGCATGCCCACATGGTCCTATCACCGGCTTGAGCGGTATTAGATACAAATATCACAGGGTGATGATGTAATAGTCCTATCAAGTCATCTGATGTAAACGATAAAATAAGAGACCGCCAGAAACAAAAAGAAACGGCCCAAACGACGGAGAATTTACAGAATGGAAGTTCTTATTCAGAATAAATACATGTGACGCCCGACGCCGACCAAGCGTTTCATTCTTCATGAAGTTTACAAGTCAGAACTTGTTGAAGACTTTTGGCAGAAGGTTATTAGAGCGCGTGGCTTACTATTTACAAAATGTAGCCCATGATCAGAGTTACGAAAGGCTAATATATCTATAAAATATACGTTATATCTAGCAAGCATCAGCAGCGTTCTAGAATATAGAGTGCTAATACAAAATACCATGAAGGGCACTTATTCCTGAAAAGTCAACAGAGGAAAGACAGAGGTCCAGCATTGAGATCGCATCCGGTTAGTGTTAAGTTTAGGATCAGTTTCAGTGTCAGGGTTAGATAAATGGTTAAAAGCATAATACGGGGGGGGGGGGGATCCGGCGGGGGACGATAAAGCCACTCATTCCACTACTTACTCTTTACAAGCCGGTCCACATAAGGCTGCGCGAGGTCCAGTGATGGCAGGACAGCCGGCGTCACAGCCGGTCTCAACAATACCACTGTCAAGCAGCTTTTTGGCAAGCGTTTTCACTGTGGAATATTAAACGATCTATGTATGACTGATATATATATGCCTACTTTTGAAACGATTTTTAGTTGGATTTGAACCCTTAAACAACTCTCTTTTCTCCACATATAGGATGTAGAAGGTTGTAGGATCAGGTCAAAAGTTCACGGGAATGTGTTGTATATCTTCTCCATCTACTACAATTGAAGATTTAAGCTAAATTGACTACACTTCGGGCGATTATAATTATCCCCAGGGTGCGGGGACTTTGAAACACCGGGTGTGCATAATTCCTTCTTTCCGTCATTGCCTTACACATTTCTCGTCCGACCAATAACTCAAGAACTATTGAGCCGATCGACTTCAATCTTGATATCAGTGACAGGACGGTTGGGATTGCTTTTCAATGACCTGTGTAAATCAAGATGGCCGCCATCAGACATCTTGCCTTGTCAGCAGTTGGATATTTATACATTTCTTGTCCAACCAATAACTCGAGAACTATTGAACGATCGACTTCAAACTTGAAGTATTGATATCGGATAAAGGACGGTTGGAATTGCTTCTCATGTACCTGTGCAATCCATGATGGCCTCCATCAGCCATCTTGCATCGTCAGCAGTTGCATTTTTACACATTTCCTGTTCGACTCGAACTATTAAACCGTCCAATTTCAAGCGTGGAGGGCGCCTTGATATCGATGAGAGGGCAGTTGAGATTGCCTTTCATTTACCTGCTTAATCCAAGATGGCCATTGTAAACCATCTTGAAATTTAAGCGCTTGCATATTGTCCGGGTAATAAATTAAGAAAGTTTGAACTGATCGACTTCAAACTGGGAGAGTATCTTGACATCGCTGAGAGGAGGGTGGAATTGCTTCTCAGCTATTTGTGTAATCCGTAATTGACTCCATCAGCTATCCTGAATTGTCAAGCGTTTAATTGTTGTCCAGATAATTATTCGGGAACAATTGAACCGATCGACTTCAAACTTGGACAGTGGCTTGACATCGGTGGGGAGGGCGTAGATAAGATTGCTTTTGAGTTACTTGCATAATGCAAAATGGAGCAGCAGGGGGGGGGGGGCGAGTGGACTTTTTTTGTATAGGTTGAGGGAAGAGCAGACAGCGTGGGGGTGCCTAGAGGACCTCTAGGGGGCCGGGTTTTTTCTGTGGAATCTGTTCGTGGGCGCATATTATGTAGAGCCTCGGGACGGCCCACCACCCTTGCCGGCCCAGGCTCTACGCTGCAACCCCCCATTAAACATACAGAATCGATGGAGATACCAGAGATACGATGAAGGGTAAACACACATGCCAGTGGCTTAAACCGAGCTCCACGGAGCTCTGCGGTCGGTCTTGTCTGAAGGATCACTGTAAGATTCACCTTGCTCGGCTCCGAAGGGGCGGTGGCACAAAGCCCTGCCTCAGGTGCGGGGTAGGTGTTTTAAACCGCTTCTCACTGTGCCGAGGTTGTGGATATGTAAACGAAAATGTTAAGGCCTGGCGGCAGAAGCAAAGGGTCTTTCAGGCTAAGTTTCGACGCCTGGCTAAGATAGACCCCCACGTAAATTCCATTTAGAGAAATCTGTCATCACAAAGTATACCCTAAAGATGAAGACAATCAAAGAGCTACGCGTATTAGCAAGGCAATATGGTTTGCCTTCCACGGGCAACAAAACCGGCCTCATTAGGGCGATAGCCGAGGCCCGCGCCGCCGAGTTTCGGAAGAGAGTTCATCGGGCGCTAGGAGCGGGGAGGATTCCCGCCCTGCGAGGTGATGCGGAAGACTTCCGTAAGAAAGGACAGCGCGCCCGTGAGCTGCGGCACCTCGACGACGAGGTTACGGCCTCGCTGCGAGCCAGAGCCTATGCGCAGCGGGTGCGAAAGAAACCTAGCGAGCGGCTCCCGCACCTGCGTCGAATTACGGAAAGACTTACACGGCCACACCGTTGGGGCGAGCGGCCCAGGTCTCTAGCCCGTCGAATCGTCCGGGAAGGTCCTGAAATTCTTGCAAAAATGCCAGCCCCAGAAGGGTCATTTATCGACCTGGACACCCAGGTTCCTCCCCTGGTGCGACTCCCGGCCGGCGAACCGTGGGTTCGCATAATTGATGACGCCAAAGGTGAATTCGAGGCCGACGGCGCCGCCGTAGTCTTCTCTACATGGTGGTGGAGCCCCGAAGCTGAGGTCGATTATAAACACGATAGCGTCGAAGAAGCCAAGGCCAGACTTATGCTCCAGGACGCTACCATGACAGACGAGAGAGCGGCAAGGCTCCTCGGGGCCCTTTCAGGGGATGAATATATCATGAGGATAAAGTTCCTGCGTCGTCTAGATGAGGTGGGGTGGGTCGTGGAAGACAAGTTCGACCCAGTGAGGACGGAGAGAAAGAAGGGAGAGGCTGTGGTCGTGCTTACCCGAGTCACTGCGCCTGGTGTTTTGACAGGAATCGACGAGGTCTACTACAATAATGCCTACCCTGTTAGTGCAGTCGTTTACGGCCTCTATCCTCTCAGAGAGCCAGACCCTACTAATTTGGCCCCAATGAGAGATGGCGACCTCAACTGCGTTGCACAAAGAGTGGTGGAGCATTTCGAAGGTGCCCTCAGGGGTCAGGGCCTTACCCCCACGAGAAGGCAGAAAATACAGGAGTGGGAGGAGAGGGTCCATGACAGAGGCGCCACGGTCGAGGACATTGCAGGGCTTGAGAAGGTCCTCAAGCGTGCAATTATCCTGCGGGACATTGCCGGCGAGGACGTCTACAACAGCGGCAAATATGGTAGAGGTGGAAAAAGTTACCATCGGCTCATAGAACTTATCTGCCACAACAGCCACGCCTGGTCCAAAGACCTGCACTTTTCCGCTTCCAGGCAGGTCTACACCTACGAGGGCGACGTCTGGGAAGCAATCAGAGAGGCCACTCAGGATGAGCCACTAGCTGTCTGGCTTCTCGGCGGCGGAGATAAACAGCTCAACGTCGACCAGTTTGTGCTCCAAGGCGGTCGCACCTTCAGGACGCAGGAGGCCCACCGAAAACTCCAAGAAGCCTGTGCCATAGTGGGAGACGAGGCCCTGGTCGACCGGGCCTTCGGCGTGAACCACGCAGCCAGCATTATGGCAAAAGAGCACAACGGCTGGAAACCAACCCCAGCCGGCCTCGTCGACGACATCCAGAAGGCCTGTGTGGAACACGGCCATGGCGGGCTCTGGAATGCAATGGACTACGATACGAGGGACATCGTCAGCATTGACATGAAAGCCTGTTACCCCGCCAGCTTCCGAGGGAAAGGTGAGGCTAAGCCATATTTCGAGCGGTTTGGGCACCCCACCCACCGCATGACCCGTGTTTCGATCAACGGCCCCCTTCCTCAGGATATCGGCACCGGCTTTGCCGAGGTCCAGGAATGGGAGTTCGAAGAAAAAGTCCACCCCGTCATCCCTGCCTGGTTCGGAAGGCATTTCGCAGAGCAGGGCTGGGCCCCAACGCCCCTGCTTGCCTTTCTTACAGAGTCTGGTCTCCTGAAAAACCTCAAGGTCTGTGAAGCCATTATCACATTCAAGAAACAAACTGAGGTCTGGCTTCCAGAGGACCGCGACCAGGGCTGTGGCCTCATCGGAAAGTTCACACAGGGCAGCAAAGCCGATGGCAAAAGACTAACCCGGAGGCTTGTGACCGACCAGGGAGAGCTGGACTTCCTCGTGAGAGACACCCGCCGAAGCGGCACCCTGGTTGGCGCGCCCAAAAGATGCCCATTAGGCCACATACTAACATATTACGACGGCTCGCAGCCCCAGTACACCCACCTGAGGGCCAGCATGCTTGCCTATGCCCATATAAACTCGTCGCCATGCTGCAGCGTTTCGAGCCCGAGGAGGCTGTCCGGGTGGCCACCGACAGCCTCTATTTCCAGAAGACCGCACTGCACAAGCTCGGGGGTGTCGAGGCTTACGTAGCCCCTATATTGTGCGACTGTGGAGAGGAATTGTGCGTGAGCTGCCTGATCAATCAGCCATTCCTTCCTTCAGTATCCCCAGCCCAGTGGCCCGACAAGGGTGAGCAGCTGTACATGCCACAGGAACACGCTGCATACCTCCCCAAGATAGAGTATAAAAGGCAACAGAAAAACCTCCCACCCAGCACCGCGCCACACTACGATGACCCCTTGACTCGACACCGGCTGAGCTACCTCAACGGCGGAGGGGGTAGCGGAAAAACCACGAGAGCTATCGAGCTCTTCCGGGCGAGAGACCCACTGATGTTCACCCCGACCCACCGCCTCGCGAAGGAGATGAGAGGCAGAGGCGTCAAAGCCCAGACCTACCACAGCTTCTTCCGGTGGAGCAGCCAGAATGACTGGACGTCCGATCGCATGGGCCAAAAGTTCATCCCACGTGTCATCATCTGGGACGAGATCTGCACTGTGCCCAGGCCTATCCTCGAGATGTTCTTGGACTGGCTAGAGCAGCGTGGGGTCCAGGTCGTCTGCTGCGGTGATCAGGGCCAGCCTCCACCAATCGCTGGAAGCAGACTACTGCGAAGAGATCGCAGCAGACCATAGGGCGAAACACGATGTCCTCAAAGCCCTAAAAAATCGCATCCGCCTCAAGACTGACAAGGTCCAGTGCCAGGAGATGCGAAAGGCACTCCCGTGTTGCCTAGGGTGGGACCGGTTTGTGGAGCGGTGGAGGCCAGAGGACCTTATCCTAACCAGCCGCCAGAAGGTACGAGACCGGGCGTAGGAGCTGTTGCTTCAGAGACACAAGGAAAAATTCCCAGACGCCCCAGTACCGCTGCTATACCACCTAAAAGACAGCAGGAAACAGAACATTATGGTCACCATACCCGGCACAGATCGAAAAGAAGAGCTCGTCCTCAATGACATCGAATATGTCACTAAGGAAGCTGCGGAAGGGGCTATCAAATCTGATGACTGGCGCTTCGGCTATTCACTCACAGAACATTCTTCCCAGGGTCTCACCATTTATGACCCACAAAAGGTCTGGATCATCGACGACTATCTCCAGTGGTCCAACCTACCAGCTAGAACGGGTAACCTGTCCACCAGTAAAGGGTACTGAGGTCAGGCAACCCACAGAGCACGACATTAGGAAGGCCATCCAGAAGAAGCTTGTGTCCTACAAGCGCCAGGACCAGGCTAAAAGCCATGATTTCAATCTCAAGGTGGACTACGTCCTGCGGCTCAAAGAGAGCCAAGAGAATCGCTGCGCTGCGTGTAAAATCGAAATGCTCTGGGCCTACGAACCCAAAGACACGCAGCAGTTCAGTGTAGACAGGCTGGATAACAGCAAGGGGCACTGCAAGGGAAATGTGCGCCTCTGTTGCCTAGAGTGCAACCGAAAACGAGGGGGTGCGGTACTCAGCGAGCAAGTACGCCATCCGGCGGCAGCTGAGTATCAGGAGGCACCACAAGGAGCTCTTCCCGGACAAACCCACGAGCAGGACCATCTTGCAGATAATACAGGACAGGCTCATCAGGCTTGGTGACCGAGCGTCCAAGCCGGTACACCTGGAGGGACCACACTGGATCAGTCGCGCGACGTCTTCCACCCTCCAGCTCGCCATCCTGGTATAGGTACCGAACGCCAACACCAGAGGGGAGCTTTTCCTCTTTGAGACCAATGGGGCGACCAGCAACAACAGAAGAGGGCTTTTGTGTCACAGCCACAACCTTGATGGCATCCTTAGGCTTCTTACCGGTGAGGCGGGTCACTTCTCCGTTCAGGGCCGTAACGACGGCAGGCAGTCGAGCCACCCACTCCGTTGAACGCGCCCGCGACGGAAGTCGCATTTCCTGGGCGTATTGGTGCCCAAACAACCGCTCAGCCATGGTCCGGTTAAAGCGCTCCACGATCCCCTGGTCCCGATGATTGTCCACACGACCGCGTCTGACAGAAACGTCATGCTTGGTCAGTAGCTGGCTCACCGCGCCCATAAACTCGCGCCCCGGGTCAACCTGAAGAAGCTTCGGCCAGCTAAGAGGGCTCCGCTTGTAGATGCGAGAGAGAGCGTCAGCGACCTCTTTGGCTTCTTTTGTGGCCAGAGGCTCGGCCTCCTTGTAGCGCGATGCCACATCTACAAGCGTGAGTGCATACTTGTATGTTTTGCGACCACGGGGGAAGCGGCCGTGTGGTAGAAAGAGCAGGCCGGCTTGATGAACCTCGTTCGGCATCTTTACACCAAAATGCGGGCGTGGAACATGGCGAGGGCGCGGAAGATAAATCTGCCAAATGGCCTGCTTCTTGAGCCATATTCGGGCCATATCTTCGGAGACTCTGGCTGCTGCGGCGAGGTTCTTGATAGCCGCTAGCCCCTTCCAGTAACCGCTCGGGCTGTAGTAGTGCCCCGCGAGGCGTCGCGATAGCTTTTTCGTTTCACGACCCATTGTAGTTGCTGTCGTGCCGACATTCCAAGAGGTGAAAGTCTCTAATATTGCTAGTGTGCGTGGCAACTGGCCTTGTGCACACAAGATGCGGCTCTACTAGGCTACAAGTTTTTGGCTACTTTATAGGCTACGAGCCCCGTCACGCCCATTCCTAGAATGACAAAGACGATCTCCCGGTCTTTTTGGTTACCTGAAGGTACGTACATGGCTGAAAGTCGAGGCTCTGGGCCGAGAGGGTCAAGTATTATGCCCGTGACTTGTGAGTACTCGCGGACTGCGGCATCGACGTCATGGAATGTGCGAACGGCGTGTCCCTGTCGTCGGAGCTCTTCATTTATCCAGTCAAGCCTTTCGGTTCTCTTTTTTGTCCATGCATCCCTTGCAGCCTGGAGCTGTTCTATAGCCTTGTCATGACGTTTGCGCTCTTCGTCAACACCCGAACTTCGAAACATTGAAAAGAGGTAATTCGACCCACTGAAGGCAAGAGCATTGACCAGAGCTCCACCCACTAGCAAGGCAATCGAGGCCATGTTTTATACGCTGTTCCCGCTGGCACGGCTACTGTTTTTACCTTCTGACATCTTTGAAGACATTATTGCATACGAAAAGGATCTTTTAATTGGTCGGTCCCCGTAGTTTCGGTCGGAACGACTGGCGTCAGGCGCCCTGCCGCTCGGCGATCGATTGGCTCTCTCACAAGCGGCGATCCTGAAAGGGCACGCGAGCGCAACATGTATCCCACGAGCAGAGCCCCTGCAATTCCTAAACTGCATAGTATATAAGGAGCCCCCTGTGGTCCAGCACTTGGTGCGATCTCGACGGTCGGTTCGGTGCTTGAGGTGGTCGTCTCGGCAGCCTGTGACACTCCTGTGGAAGCAAGACGTTCCTTGGCCTCCTTGTGCTCCATCTTCAGTCGTTCTTGTTTGACCTTTCGCCCGGGTGCTGTACTGGCTGGGCTGATCAGTGTCCAGAATAATAGGAACTGTGGACACTCTCGTGTTCTGGCACATGTAGGGACCGTCGTGATATCACTGAAACAATGTTGAAAACGACGTTAAATCCTACTCACTCACTCACTTGACCTTTCGCGCGGCAGCGCCCTTTCGTCCCGCTTCCACCTTTTTAGGGTTCTTTTCATCAGGCGCTGTCCCTTCCTGACTGAGGGTCTGTCGAGTCACTCTCACCGGTGGCTGATTCGCTTGTGGTTCCAGTACCTCCGTCATCATCGAACGTAGACGCATATGTCCGGGGGCATGTGTGTCCAAATTGGCAGTGTTTAGCAGTGGTAAGTAATGTGGTCAGGGGTGCTAAGAGCATTCCAAAGCGGTGGTATAGCTGACAGGTAGCATTGCTTAGCGCATGCTCAACGAAGGGATCATCTTCTAGGTCAGCAACGAGCTTTGACTGATTTTCAGATGGAATGGGGAGCACAGAGCTGGCTGCCATGGCATAGAGCTGAAGTGCAGCTGTCCCCAAGGTCTTAGTCATCTTAGCTCCCAAGCGCGCTTCATATCGAGCATACAGTTTTTCAACTTCTACATCGTCCAGGCTTTCGACCTGGTCCGGTGTAATGACCCTCCCCATGTACTCCTTGGCCTGTCCTCTGGCGGCCAATGCTGCCAGTCTTTCGCGTTTACTAGCAATAGTCATCCCGTCGGCTCCTACGAAGCTAGATCGAGACCTTGCGGTTCCAGCTGCCGCGCCGTCGTGGCAACTAGATGTAGCCGCCTTGGCGGCACGACCGTCGGCCTCTTCTTCCAACAGCTTGCCAACAATCTCATCGCAATCCATGTTTGCTACGTGCGTGGCCCGTATCACTTGCGCGTGCCACTGGCAAAAGTTAACACTATGACTTACGTACCTCTTCAGTTTAAAATATTCGTAAATGATATACACAAAGGCCCCGAGAGCAAGAATCTGGCAAAGCAGTAGCACTTCCCACATTTACGAACACTAAGACTTACGTATCTCTTCAGTTTAAAATATTCGTAAATGATATACACAAAGGCCCCGAGAGTAAGAATCTGGCAAAGCAGTAGCACTTCCCACATCTACGGCCTAAACAACAGTTAACGGTTAGCTAACAACCATATACGTAGCCGGCTGGTCAGTTTTTAGCAGGAGTTTTGCATGTTTTGTCTTTGCCAGCAGCGCCCTAGTTTTGAGTCGCTCATCTCTTGTTGGAATAACATCGTTCTCGTGGAGGCACTCTTCAAAAGAATCGCGGTCCTTACAGTGAAACAGAGCGCACCATCGCGTCTGCTCTCATAGATCCTTCAAGACCGAGTTGTACTTCTGGGTCAGCACCCAAACGCTCTGCTCTGTGTGGCGGCCACTGAAGGCTAGCTCAGACAGCCTGTCTTTCTTTTTGGTTAGAGCCTTGCTCGCGGCACAGTCGTCAATGATGTTCAAAGTGTGTTCTCCGGCAAATAGGCAATAGAATGCTCGCAGATAGTCGTGGAGGCGCTCGCCGGGGTCGACTACGTAGATCTTTGGGTCAGCCCAGACCCAATGTCGGGCTAGATAGGTGCTGTTGTAGCGAATCGTGGGACAAAGGATGACGAAAGTGGCCTTCGAGTAGGCCAAGGGCGAAAACTGTCTTACCACACCCTGTCTGGCCACATATAATAGCGGAGTGGGGGTCTTTGGGAAGCAGCGGGGCTGCGCCATTAATTGAGCACTTCTTTGAGTCGGCCATCCTCAATATTCATTTGTGATCCATGACGATGTACAGATAAACGTTCAATGTGCCGGGGGCGTCTGCTTCTTTTGTGATCTGGATGGTGATGCCCCAGCTGGCATTCACCACTCTTCGGCCGCTCCCATGTAGTCCGTCATCGTCCGTGGCTCGCAGATCCAGCCATAGTGCATATTTTGTGGTCAGGAACTCCCACAGGGAGACGTCTGCCAGATCCAGGTCTTTTGCGGCCATTGCAACCTCGGATTGGCGTTTACTACCGGCTGCGAACTCTTTCTTGGTCTCATCCCACAGCTGGTGCGCTCTCAGTCCTTGACTGTACAGCTGATTCGGCACCCCTCGATGCACACCTCTACCTTCGTGATCAGCGGATTATAGAAGTCCTCAGTGTCGCGATTCCAGGGGACAGGTTGTTCGAACAGCATAAGAATGCCCTCCATGCTGCGAGCGGGCACGTTCAGGTTGATGTTCCAGAGAGTGTCAGACGTGTTACGTGTCAGTTTGCGGTGGCGGAGCACCCTGTCGTAGAGGATGGCTAGGCATCCTGCATACTGGGTTCGGATCAATCTAGCGAGATCACTCTGCGTGACCATTTCGAACTCTAGGCAGATGTTTTCAATATTGTAACTGGCAGCTTCATCATCCTCTGCGACGATCACGCGACTGTAATCGTTGAATGTCAGTTCGTACTCCAGACGATCACCAAGCGCACTTTGGTAGAAAGGCATGTGGCTGTCCAGCAACTCGAAGTCAAGCGGGACAAAGAAGCGGTTGCCATATGCCCGTGCTATGGCTTTATCTGTTTTCTTGTTTTCCGCATTCGCGGCACCAACCCGAAGCTTTGCCGTGTTCTGGGTTCTGCCAGTATCTATACCCTGGTAGGCTGCATTATTGCGCTCTTTGGCTGTTTTCCACAGGTCGCGATAGCAGTGGTATACGTCGGAGTCGTCAATGCTCATAACCTCATTGCCGCTGATTTTTATTGTTGTCTTCTTTATGATTGCGCGGCCCAGATTCTGAACCACGGTTCGATTCGCGTCGGATGATTTCAGTTCGATGTTGAAGGCGAGGCAGGCGGTCCCCGGAACGATAACATCGTTCGCTCCGAGATTGGGAAAGCGCACCAGTAGCTGTTGGTTCTGATCGATAGTGCTGGGGTTGTTCGTAATCACAACTGCCTGGCGAACCCCCTTGATCCCAAGTGGCTCGCGAAGTCTGCGGTAGGGATTAAGCTTGCGACCGTATGGTGAAGAAGCCATCTTATTGAAGTGATAAGCTGTGATAGTTCAATATGGCAGACTATGATGTTGATACCGGCCGTCTTGAAGAGGCAGAAACGAGGAGGGACGAGGAAACGGACGATGTCGATTTGTCAACAGGCGGCGTGGGTCCTTCGGACGCGCAAGCGCAGGAAAGTGAGCGCCCTCTCTTTCTTCAGCAAGAATTAGTCCAGACAACTGTCGATGACTACAACAACTACCAGGCAGAGAGGGGGCTTACTCCTAACCTAGGTAGGGATTACTCGAAGTTTGAAGTCACGATTGACGGGAAGCTGCGCCTTGTGGCTTACCCCAACTTGGACTTAATTAACCTTCGTACAGGCCGACCTCTCTCCCTGTCCACGGTAGCTGGGGGGCGTGGCGGTAGCAACGCGATTCGGGATGAACTAGGGTTTACAGACTGGCGCAGACAGTCATCGGCAAAGCTGCCCCCTCAGGCTGTGGTAGCTCTACAGACAGCGAGCGAAGAGCTTGGTGGGGCTGCAGCGGCGGTCGAAAGCGTTGAACTCCAGGACCTCGACGGAAGAGCCAAGGTAGCCACAGACGCTGTTCAGAAAATGGAAACGGCCTTCACGGACGCGCAAATCGATGAAGTCCTCGGCACCATGCGCGACCCCCCTTTAAATCTCCGAGAGCTGTGTGGGCTTGAAAAGGCCCTCCAGACCATTCGGGGTGAGCTCACCAACAACCTGGCCAAGCCGTCAGCATTGGATGACCGCATTGCTCTCGAGGAAGGAAAATTGAATGAGACTGACGTAGATGAGTTCTCTTGAAGGCGCGTCGCAGAGCGTGTTCGAGAACTAAAGGATGCGCCTTGAGGCTGCAACTGCCAGTCGGGAGTCTCTTCGCTCACAGACTAACCGAATCCGTGAGACGATAAACCGCGTCCTCAACGAAGATACTACCCTGGCTGAGCGACTTCGCACATTGTTCAGAGAGCAGGGGATAACCGTTGTTAGCATCCACACTGCGCTAGGCTTCATCGTGTCCACCCTAGTGCTTGCTTTGACGGGCGGGGGCACCCCGGGCCCAACACCGACTCCTTCCAAGCCAGTCGTTCCGACGAGCGGGACTGTAAAAGAGTGGGTCAAGAAACACCTACACGCCCTCGGCCGAATTCTCGCAAAGCTTGCCGGAAAAGCCGCGGCGTCGCTGCCCGGCATAATTGGGAGCATTGTTTCCTGGCTTCTTAGCCTTATGTCGAAAACTGCTGGATGGCTTGCAGAGAATATGTGGTCCTTGGTTGTTGCGGCTGCGGGGCTGCTTTATGTGGTGACTCGCGACTGGCTAACGAAATAGCCAAATGGTCACCAGCCCAGCTACGATGACACCGACGATGATTGCGGTCTTTTCGTCGTCGTGTTGACTAGCTGGGACGGTGGAGGCAGCGACATCTCGCGAGGAGTGAACCGGCGCGGACGGCTGGGTGGGAACGGCATGATCGAGCCTCGCGGTCTTGCCACTCGCCGTGGGAACCACTCCTTTTTCTCCCGTATCTCCGCGTTCTCGCCGAGTTTTTTATTTTCTGTTGCAACGTCCGCGTTCTCGCCGAGTTTTTATTTTCTGTTGCAACTACGATCTCATTGCTGTAACCGGCGATAGGACCTATGGGGAGCACCATGTCACTGGGGTCCATGTACAGACCGATTCCGAACACATAGTTAACTTTGGAGCCTGCACACTGCAGGACGTCTTGGTAGCGTTTGATCGCTGATGAGAGGTCAACTGGAGAGGAGACCGCATCCTCGATGTTGGCGAGAAACTGCTTCTGCGCGTCAAATGCTGTGCCCTCTCCTAAGATTCGTGTGCGCGTCTGAGCCTGGGCGCCGAGGATGGCCCATACATACGTTCGAATGGAATCATTAACACGCTCGACGCCTGCATGTGTGAAGCCCTGCGATCTGTCCAGCATGAACGTTGTCCACGCCTTGTCAGCCTCCGATCCCTGCGCAATGTGTTACGCTTATATTGGTCACTTGATTACATTGGAACATGACGGTTGAATACCAGAGAGCATTTTAGCCTCTAATTCAATTTGTCATGATTACACATTGTTTGTGCCATATTCACTTTTATTCCGTTTTCGTTGCTTGCTCAGTTAAACTCATTATTTTATACTCGGTATCATATGTCCATCGATTCTTTACTTTTTCCAGTCATGATTGCAAATAATATAAATACATACGAGGGGTTTAACAATAATCTGTGGAATGTTTTGCCTTTCCGTGATATGGATGTTATCTCAAGCTTATTCGATAATTTCCCTGACCAGAATACCTATACCTCGAATACAGACTTTCAAAATTTATGTTTTAATCCGATTCAACTGAACTCCAAAGAATCAGCCGATTACATAACTGATGATAATATCCATGAATCTACCCACTGGAGTATGATTAATTCTCAATCAGAATATTTCGTCGAGGACTCCTTTAACAATACATTCACTGAATTAAACAGCAACGGATCAGAAAACATATCGTTTTTACACATCAATGCAAGAAGTCTCAGAAAGCATTTCACCGAAATACTTGGCTTCATTTCCAACCTTAGGTGTAAGTTTACTGTTATTGGTATTTCCGAAAGCTGGTTAAATCCTGCCACAGAACAACTTTATGAAATACCTGGATACACCCCTTACTTCTCATCAAGACAAACTAAACGTGGGGGCGGCGTTGTTCTCTACGTCAACGACAATATCAAATCTTGCACTGTCAGAGAAGATTTATCATCGCATGATGATCAATATGAATCTTTGTTTGTTGAATATGACTGCCCTCCAACACTAAATGAAACGAACAATACAAAATCGGTTATCGGTATATTTTACCGTCCTCCAAACAAAAATGTAAATTACTTTAATGATAAATTATCATATATACTGAATACTCTCAAGCCCGAGAAAAAAAAGAGCATAATAATGGATGATTTTAACATAGATTTATTTAAAACCGATCAACACATACCATCCAAATCGTTTCTTGATATAATGAATTCTTACCATTTTTTCCCCAAAATAACAAAACCAACTAGAGTAAATTCCAGCACAGCAACTCTTATTGACAATGTTTTCACAAATTCCTATACCGAAACTCTACTTTGTGGCATTTTCCTGACCGACATAAGTGATCATTTTCCGATCTGCTATATTGAAAATCAATGTTTAATAAATGATCAGCAGAATAAAACCTTAACTTACCGACATGTCACTGCAGAACAAAAGGAGAAATTCTAAAATAAAATAGTAAATGTTAATTGGGATGAAGTTATAGATGAACCTGCTGATGTAAATCGAAGCTATGAACTATTTACGAACAAGTTTTCTGCTATCTATAATGACTGCTTTCCGGTAATGAATAAGATAGTAAGAAGTTCTAAAACGAAAAAAACATGGATAACTCAGAGTATATTGACATCTATAAATGAGAAAAATAGGCTTTTCAAACTTCAACTCACTCTCAATGATCCTTTACTACGAAAACAATATAGACAGTATAGAAATAAACTAAATCATACCTTAAAAATAGCTAAGAGAATGTTCTATCATGCGAAATTTAATGAATCCAACAATGACATAAAGGAAACGTGGAAAACTACCAATGAATTGTTGAATCGAAGAAAAACAAATGTTCTCCCTGACAGATTTAGGATAAATAACACTGATACAACTAACCCACAGAATATTGCGGATGGCTTCAATAAATATTTTTCTGCCGTTGCTTCCAATCTAGCCGCTAATATTCCCTTGGTTGGGGTAACTTATACTGATTTTCTAAGTGAACGCAACAATATTGCTTTCGAATTTCAACCATGTACAGTGGGTGAAGTCCATGAATTGCTTCTGGATTCCAAAAGCTGTGCTGCTGGAACCGATGGTTTATCTATGTCACTTCTTAAGCCTGTACTCGATTTTGTTACTCTCCCGTTGTGCTCAATTGTAAATCTCTCCTTTGTAACAGGTGTCGTGCCATCCTCAATGAAAATTGCTAAAGTTACTCCCATTTTTAAATCTGGAGATCCTAGTCTGGTAGAAAATTATAGGCCGATATCGGTTCTTCCATGTTTCAGCAAAGTTCTCGAAAAGTTAGCAGCAAAACGTATCAATGAATTTTTATGTACACACGCAATTCTTTGCTCAAACCAATTTGGATTCCGATCCAATCACTCTACTTTCCTAGCTGTTTTGTCTCTCTATGAATCACTGGTCTCCGCCAAGGAATCCAAACAGTACAGTATTGTTTCTTTTCTCGATCTTTCTAAGGCCTTTGACACTGTCAACCACGACATTCTTCTTCATAAGCTTTATCATTATGGATTCCAGGGCGTGAGTAACCACTGGCTCAAGAGTTACTTATCTGAACGCTACCAGTCGGTCAACTTCAATGGCACGGCATCTGATTTGAACCTAGTTACCTGTGGTGTTCCACAGGGATCCATCCTTGGTCCTATATTATTTCTGATTTACATCAACGATCTCAATGTGGTTTCTCAACTTCTTAAAATTATTATGTTTGCTGATGACACCAGTGCTGTATATTCCCATGCAGATCCGACTACCCTATTTCAAACTATGTCAAACGAACTCTACTTAATGTACAATTGGTTTTCTTGTAATATGCTATCCTTAAATATAACGAAAACTAGATTTATGTTAATAAAACCAAATAGTAGGGCTCATATGTCATTTCTTCCGCAATTATATATCATGGGCCAGGAAATTGAACAGGTTAAATATTTTAAGTTCCTTGGCATTTACTTCAATGAAAAACTAAACTGGTCCACTCATATTAACGAAGTATGTAAAAAAATATCCAGAAATATAGGAGTAATCCATGTTATTAAAAACTGTCTTAACATGAAAACTTTACGTATCTTGTACCAGTCTTTAATCTATCCATATCTACAATATTGTAACCTGATATGGGGAAATACGTATCACAGTCACCTTTTGCCGTTAATTAGACTGCAAAAAAGAGCGATAAGAGTTATTTCTTTAAGCAACAAATATGATCATACAGCTCCTTTGTTTGCAGAACTGAAACTGCTGACCATAAACGACATTAATTCTGACCTTACTCTACGCCTTGCCCACAAATTTCTCTACCACCCTTTCCTTTTACCGTTTGAATTCCGATCCTACTTCACGAGATTAAAAGAAATACACCAATACCACACTCGTGGCCATGATCTTGACCTATATAGACCCTTTTATCGTACTGACCTTAGTCTGTACACTCCTAAAATAAAGGGGCCAAACGAATGGAATAAATTACCCTCGGAACTGAAACAATACAAATCTATTTCTCTTTTTAAATCTAAGATACAAACATATTTATTGCAAAATACCGCTAATTAATATATTTTATTTGCAAAGCTGAGCATTTGCATCATACCTGTTGATTATTCACCCGAAATATAAACTTTGTGCTCTTTTATTCCATACCTCCACTATCATGTTAGACATTCTTTAATAGAAGCTGTCTTTTCTTTTATTATATCTTGATTTTGTAATTAATCAGGGATAATTCAAACCCTTCGGGGTTTATCTCCCGCCAATCTATATGTTCTCTAATCTGTATATATTACTGTACTTGTATTCCCTTTCTGTATATGACTGTTTAATTTGATTTCTTTTGATTGGTGAATAAACAAACAAACAAAAAAACAAAACAATGTAGTCAATGTGAAAGCGGGTTTTTCGGAAAGTAAACGAATGCCAGGTTGGGTCGTACGGCTTTGGAAGTCGCATGTAGCCTGCGTGTGTGGCATAGAAGTAAATCGTTCCTATGCCATTGTTTTCGCTCTGCTGCTGTCTCCAGTCGGTGTGCGGCGACACCCCAAACTCTGCACAGATGCGCTCATATGCTCTGCAGTCAAATGGATTGTTAAATGCCGCCCAGGCGTCGTCTTGTGGGAGCGGTGCCTGAATCTCTTTTAGGATCCGCCTGATCTGAAAGTAGACATGGAAGGTGTAGAGGGCCCGGGTGTGGCTAGCAGTTCGCGCGGTCCCTGTTCCAGCGGAAACAACAGCCGCTAGGTGGTCGCTCACAGACACGCCGCAGCCGGTCGTGGCACACCACACGGCGAAATTCAGCTGATTCTGCCAAAACTGCAAGGGATTAGAGCGCCACGTCTGAACAAGCTGGTCGCTTTTCACTTTAGGCAGACAGTATTTCACAAATACATTAGGAAACTGGGCCGCAAAGTCACCACTTGCTGTGTTCTCTAAGTTCACTAAGATATCTTGATGAGTGAATATCGTCCCAGTAACACTTCGTGCAGTCGTAGACAACGTTCCAGCGGTGTACACCCCGCCCACTTGGTAGGTGGCGTTTACATTGAAGCTAAAGGCGTGTCTATCCATGCGCAATCCTTGCTGGTTTAGCACTTCTTGTGGCCGGCTATGTATGTAACACTGAGCAACATTCAGAATGGCGCAACAATCGACCTCACGCATGCGCTCAAGAACCAAAACGGACAATACAAAGTAGCACTGCTCGAGCTCACTTTCTACCCACTATGGAAGAATGTCCCAGCCGGAACTAGCTTCTCTGTCCGCGAAAAGCTTGGGGTTGTCCCTAGCGGTTATTACAATGTCTGTTCCCTTAATAAAGAGGTCTTCAAGCCACACGGGGCGGGCCTGGAGATAAACCATGCCACTGGTCGACTGAAGTTGACGACCGACAATAGCATACAACTACTTGGCCTTGCGCGGCTTCTGGGGTTCTCAGATCCTGACGGTACCCTTACTTGGACAGTGCAGGGCGACAGCTTCCCCACACTAGCACCTCATAAAGAAGTGTTCGCTCACCTGGGTGAGGTGAGCACATCACACAATCTAGTGGGGAAGGCAGTCGAGACGGCTGGAACCGCACGAAGTGCTGGCACCAGCACTGCGTACCCTTGTGTGGCCTACCCTTCCACTCTTCTGAGAGCTATATCTGTGACCGGTGAAGAAATAAACTGCGGAAAAACTATTTCTTTCCCTGATCCACAGTATAGGCCACTAATATCTGGCCCTATCCCGCAGCTAACGTTCTCCCTGTTAGATAAATCAGATACACCAGTAAAGACCGCTTATATGAGTGTAACTCTTGATTTTCATCCCTGCCAACGATGGTTGAATCCGCAGGACCCAGATGCAGTGAATTGGCCTTAAGCGATCTCGCTGATACCATGGGGTTTGACGAGGCAGGTTACACTGACCGCCTATACGGCTTTCAGTTCAGAAACGGCTTATACCATCGAATGAAGCTTACGGCAGGAAAAACCACGGATGTAAGTTTCAAAGACCTCGAAGATATTAACACGGGAAACACACGGACGCACGTGAGATATAGCCTCGTTAAAAAGGAAAACGGACAATGGACTCTCGCCGAAAGTGACAATATGGGCTGTCTCATTGACCTTAATGTGGTCGAATCGGGAGTACAGGTCGATAAAACCGGGTTTGTGAGAAATGTTTTAAATCGAGGTACGGCATTCCTGTCCTACAGTCCGGTTAAAAACAACGTCAAAATACACCTCCAGGACTGGAAATTCTATATAAGAAGCACTGATCCTCGAGGGGCTCTAGTAATAAATACGTCGTTACCCGCCCTGACCATTCTTCCTCCAGACTCAACTATCGTTGCTGCAATACTGTTACCGCCTGCTCCCGCTCACGATAGATTCGTGGACATACTACCAGATCTCCAGATAAAGTGGCAGGATAAGCACGCTGATCAAGAGTTGCGGATTTTCTTTGCTCTTAGCGCAATTAAAAAGCCTGTCGTGCATCTGTTGTTAGAGGGCGTGACTACACGAGTAGGGAACGATGTGACCGTGGGCAATATATTCCTAGCTGAAGGCGTCAGCTTAAAATCTCTCAAGGTGTTCAACCGGCCCTTGGATAACCTTGAGCTAGAGATCATTGACAACAGTATATAGATTTATCATGGGACTATATCCAACATTGGACGAGGCCGAATCCGCGCATGACTACATGCTAAAGCACATCTGTGATATACAGCATGAACTCTCTCAAGATCGTGATTCCCGGTCGAGCTTGTACAAAAAATACCGCAAAGCGGTGAATGCTGTAGATGGCGTTGACTCTGCGCTTGCCACAGTGGCTTTGGGCCTCGGCGAGACTGGGGTCGGCCTCTTGTCGACTATAATTGCCGCACCCGTTGTTGTAGCACTTGAAGTCTCGGCTCTTTCGAGTGGTTTGGCTGGAATAGCTTGCAAGTTTATATCTCGACGCCTGACCATCAAAGCTAAAAGACACGATGAAATTCGCGTCCTAGCGTCTTGAAAATTGGATTCCATCGCCGATGTTATCTCGCAAGCACTTGTGGATAACAAGATTTCTGATAGCGAATTCCGTCACATCCTAGCGGAGAAATCTAAATATGATGCGATGAAAAACGCTATCAGGACTAAATCGTTGAAAGCATCCCATATCAGCCAGGAAGTAAAAAACGAACTTCTGAAGCAAGGGAGGGAGGAAGCAAGGAAACAGTTTGCCAGGGCAATCGAAATAGAATCACGATAAACTGCTTTCTACAGGCGGATTATTAAAGGCGTCATGCGCAGCCCCTGCCACCCGAAACCGTGCGCTACGCGCCGTGGGAACCACTACGATGTCCGCACGAACGCCCTTAGTAGTTAGGCCTTTTTTTCGGCGCATTAGTATATCATGTTAAAGCCATGTACATTTCTCACAACCTGTACCAGATCCAATCCAATGGAAAAGCCAGCCGATTCCAAGGCAGACGAGCAATCGTTGAAGATTGACGAAAAGGTGCCGGTTCCCGCTCGACTCCCCAAACGAGTTACCAAAAGATACCCGCCCATAACTATGGAAATGATAGATGATTTCTTCAGTGTGGGTTATAGCTCAACCAGGGGAGAGCCCGGAGATCTCCGCTACCATCGCCAGCGATGCCTGACCTGCCTTGAAGGTGTATCCTTGGCCGGATGTGATCTTTGCACGAGGAGAGAGGAAATTTTCCAGTGGGCGAAGTGAATTGAACATTGGGCTGACACTGCAATATATATAAAGAAGCATGTCGTCGAGCGATGGTAAAATGCTAGCCAACATGGCCTACCATGCCGCTGTCGTTAGCGGCTTAGCGATAGGTTATGCTCGTCTGGGCAAGGCCCTGCCCCCAAGTTGGACTTCACCGGCTATGACGTAGGAATGGTTATTGCAGACATCGGCCTGGCCATAGCCACGAAAGACTTGCTGATTAAGCAAGGAATCCTCCCCGCGGATATATTGAAGTAGGCGCCTCTTCGAAGAACAATACACATCGATTTCTGATATCAAGCTCTGTCGCATTTACACGCGCGAAAGCGGACAATAAATACTACAGCACTGCGTGCGGCTACTGACTGCCGGATCTGATAAATTAAATTGTATTAGTTTTTCAAACATAACAAACCCGATTCGGGTTAAAGCTAAATTTGCTACCCCCCGTTTATTTTTACAAAATTCCACCACGTCACCAGAGTCCCTTAAGAATGACCGCGGGGATTTCCCGGGCTGTCTTACTATATATTATTTTCCCACACCGATCATTCCGTAGGACTCTGGCAGGTACCTTGTTCGTACATGTCACCATCTAACACTCCTAATTGTTAGTCTAGTATTTTCGAAATTTATTTTACTAGGCAAATTATAGAAGTGATCGAAATATTTGTTCATACGATGGCAATTGACACATACGCTCATCAAAGACCCCGGGAAAGTCTTTAATAAGATATATACCGACAGCAATAGTATATAACAAGGGAACAACCTGTTCCTAGACAACAGACGTGGTGCGACCGGGATCGAACTGAGGTTGGTTGCTTGTGAGTTCAGCGCTCTACCTCTGATCTAACCCGATCTTCTGAAATATGTAGGAAAAAAAAAATCATATACCTTCCACGCTGTTGTGCAAGATTTTACTTCCTGTTATCGTATCGATTTCTGACCGTGCGAGACAAGGGGGCTTCCCCTCTCAATGTGTATTAAGCCGAGAGAAAAAATCGATAGTAACCTGCATACAGCACTCAAATATACAGGACAGGGCTGAATGCTAGCAAACATTCCTATAGACACGACCCAGCTAACACATATAGTTTATCCAGGTAGGTGTGAAAGATGCCAAGTATGAAGCCATTGTCGTTTGTGGCTTGGATTACACCCTGCGAAAAACTCCACCCGTTCTGCGAAACGGTCAGAGTTTTTCTGTCCTTGTAAACTGTCGTTGGCGGCTTGGATTACACCTTGCGAAAAAGTCTGACCGTTTCGCAGAACGGGTGGAGTTTTTCTGACCTGGTAAACTGACGAGATGCGCAGAAACGGGCCTATTCTCTACTCACGTGGTCGATCCGGTTCCGCCCCTCAGCTACCACTCAGCTATCACTCAGCAACCTTTCGTAGTTGCGAAATCGCCATCCACTCGTCATCCACTCGTCAACCACTCGGCAACCACACCACTCAGCTACCACTCGGCATCCATTCGACATCCACTCGCCATCCACTCGTAAACCACTCGACAGCCACTCAACGCTATCGGCAACCAAAAGTGGTCTGGGACCCCCATTGTGTATACTACTTAATGTGTACGGTAGTAGATCTACATGTGTCCATGGATAATGTTTGAGGCAGCTACATGTAGATTTGAAACTGACTATAGTTGACCATGTACTGGTCAAGGAAACTGGTTTTGTCTATTGGAGTGGTAGAGTGGATTATAATTAGGTGTATCTATTCTGTGTTAACCCTATCTGTTCTGGGCTTTTTGTTGGGACCTGTTGTGGCCTGGGGGAGGGGGGGCGAAATGGCCCCCCTAATTATTTGTCTTACCCCTTGAGCTAGGGGATTGAAACTTACCACACTATACCCTTGGGTCAAGCTCTACCAAAAAAATGTTAAGGAAAATCCAAGATGGTTGCTTTGATGACGTCACAGTTACGTCATTTTCAAAAACGGCATTTTTGGTCGATTTTTCAGTCAGATTTTTCGATTTTTTTATTTATGCAATTTCTCCGCAAAAACTGCACGATAAATTAGTAAATATTAATGTGATGTGAAATAAAATAGATTTTGCCCACTTTTCATCGGGGAAAAGCAGAAATTTTGAAGAAATATGACAAAAACATCACTTTTCTGGGACCTCACGTGGCCGCCATCTTGAATTTTCTCATGATCCTCTGCTCGGGGGGTTATAGAAATAGGCTCAAAATGACCCCAATATGATAAACTATAAAGTCACAGAGTTTCTGTTCTCTATTTTTTGTCGTTCCGGAGATATTGCACAATGTTTGGTAGCACCCCCCTCTCCTCCCTGGACTGGTAGGGTTAAATAATGGGTTCTGTCGACATGAATTTTTGCCTAACGTATTAGGTGGCTCTTTGGAAATTCTACCAAATCGGTCTTGCCTTTTGGGGGGAGGGACATGTGTTATGGTGTATTTATTTGTTGGCCAGAACTGTCAACATACTGCGGTATGCTATATTTTATATTATTATACCTCACTGTATATTCCTTCATTTTAATTGGTTGAGACACCATCACGTGATATTCCGCAATTCTGGATGTCTTCTGGAAAAACTGTTCGTCAATGTGATGTCACACGACCTCGCGCCGATATCACACGATCACGCGCTGACGTCACACGGCAGAGGCAATGTCACACGGTCTCGCGCAGTTATCGCCCGTGAACAAAATCTTTCGTAGCATTGTCGTCTGTTGTGTTGTCATTCCGCTGTAATCACGATGGCCTGTACAGACGGAAAGCGTTTCACGTTACCAATTGATGCCTCGGTTTTTTTCACTACACTGTACGTCTATTTGTATTGTTTATGGGTTTTTTTTTGTATAATAAAAAAGCTATTGAATTCTGTGATGTGTGATATCACGATTTTTCAGATCGGGAAGGTGCTGTTCAGCAAGTGTGGAGCCACACATCACAGCATGCAGTATCTGTATATTACGTGTTATGTATTATTCACTACTTGGTTATTTGTTTGCTGTAACAGACTACATTACTTTACAATTATTTTTGGCTGGGCGAATAGACATATTCACTATTTACGTCAATACATTTTAGGCTGCACATGTCTTCAAATAAAACCTAGTTCTTCATTATATTTTGATATATTTGGTAAAAAAAAATTATTATTCATAAGAAAAGCAGTTTTGTTTTTATACATGTGAGACTATTATCCTATGTTGTAGGTTATAAGTATATAGGTACTGTATTATTTTATTGTTATTATGTGACAGTAAACGGCTGCCCTCTTTATGCGTACTTGTGTAACACATCTTCCTGTATTTCACCGACCCGCCAACAAATTTCTCCATGACGGAATTTACAGACAAAACGATTGAAAATAACTGTACTGACGCAATAACTCAATTGCTTTATAGTAGTAAGACAATATTAAGTTTGGGCTGTAAGCTAAGAAATGTTACTATACAGGTACATTATATTACGAGAGATCCTGAAGGATCTTGGCGCCCACCATTGTCCGATAATTGTAAGCTAATGACAAGAGGATCTTTTTGTCCATTGTTACTAAGAACAAATGATTGATTTGTAATTCTGTTTACAGAATTTTGAATCTGAGCGAAAAAGATCGGAAAAGGGACACTGGAAAAAACCAAAATCTCATCTTTCCAAGTTTAAGGAGTTTCAAGATTTCTAGAAACTGTACTTATGTCAGTTGTAATAGTACAAGAGAAAAGAGCAAAGTTAGTCTGAAAGTGAATGTCCGGAGGATCATTCGTCTACTTTTTATAGAATTTTTTTTTTCAACGTGTCATCATTGGGTACTGGAAGCGAAGACAAATGTATTTGATCCTTTGGCATGAGCTATGAAACATACTTAAGATTTTATAATTAGGAGCGAATGCTAATTCTGTTCTGTTTACTGGGCTAGTTTGAGATATCGCTTTTAAGATACCATGCTCGAAAATAGTAACATGGTACAATACTTAATACTAAAGGGATCCGCGCAGTAATGTTGAAACCTCGAAAGTGTTTGAATCCTGATTATCTCCCTTGGATCGAAACACGCAGTAGTCTAAAGTTGTAGAGTTGTAACGTTGTGTCACAAGAGTGACGTCGCTTCATGTAGCCGACCCGTCGGCAGAAGAAACGGTTCACTGGACTAAGAAAACTGATTTAAAATTTGAAAATTTGCAGTACTTCCTGAAAAATCGCGATAACAAGGTTTCATGGGGAAATCCAAGATGGCTGCCTTGTGGCCTTATTGGGTTTTCGAATCGGACCAGAAATGGTATATTGCACAACTAGACCCCACGGGGAACCTGTGTACCAAATGTGAGAAAGATCCACGAAATAGTTCCTGAGAAATCACGATAACAAGTTTTCATGAGGAAATCCAAGATGGCTGCCTGGTGGCCATATTGGATTTTCGAATCAGACCAGAAAAGGTATCTTGCACAACTAGACCCCAAGGGGAACCTGTGTACCGAATTTGGGAAAGATCCATGCAGCACTTCCTGAGAAATCGCGATAACAAGATTTCATGGGGAAATCCAAGATGGCTGCCTTGTGACCATATTGGATTTTCGAATCGGACCAGAAAAGGTATCTTGCACAACTAGACCCCACGGGGAACCTGTGTACCAAATTTGGGAAAGATCCATGCAGCAGTTCCTGAGAAATCCCGATAAACAATGTTTGATGGGAAAATCCAAGATGGCTGCCTGGTGGCCATATTGGATTTTCGAATCGGACCAGAAAAGGTATCTTGCACAACTAAACCCCAAGGGGAACCTGTGTACCAAATTTGAGAAAGATCCATGCCATAGTTCCTGAGAAATCGCGATAACAAGAATTGTTTACGGACGGACCGACGGACTGACGGACGACGGACGAAAAGCGATTTGAACAGCCCACCATCTGATGATGGTGGGCTAAAAATGCTGTATTTTGTATGGACGAGTGCGGTGTATGTATCGGATGTTACTTCCTGGCGTTGACAATAGTTCAAGTGCGTGGGGAGTAATGCAGTGAATATTTCATTAATATCACGTAGCCGTAACCCAATATAAAATTTATGCAGTATACTAAATCAGTTATTGTCTGCTCCCTCGGGAACCATCTCCTTATAGTGCCCTTTTAGTGAGATGGTTCCATCGATCTTCGCCTTCGGGGACTATCTCCGCAGAGGGCACTATAGAGAGATAGTTTCCTCGGGAGCAGGCAATAATTGATAAAAAGCCAGAACGCCCAACAAACTCAAAATTTATACGTTTTAGCTTGAATTACAAGCGTCTGGTCTGTCATTCATAATTCAGCCGTCGTCCATTAGAGAATATCCGCGTCCATAATCCAAAGACCTATTCCATATTCGATATAACAGCATTAGCACCAAATTCAAAAAGACAATCATAGTATACATAAACATGGGCTTGTTTCCTGCGAGAGAGAAGCGGTCAACAGTTTTCAATGATGCCGGCAAGACATCATGATGTTCCAAAAATATCAAATCCTTATCGTTGATCAGTATTCTTAATCCATAATATTCGTTGTAAAGTCATCATCTAAAGAATGATGTATCTCATATGAGTACCATGAGGATCTTGAAGTACATGGGTTCATACGGCCCCTAGCCCCGGGTTAAGCGGAATTAGACACCAGTTACGAAACGTACCACCATAGATCTTGCACGCTACGTTCGTATTTTGCTATCAGCATGCGATATGTATCGCCAAATTTGAGAAAGTTTGAGTGGAGGCGCTTGGTGGATTAGCTCTGTTTTATCAGTTTCTGCAGCAATGTTTTGTGACGTTGATTAAAATCGTCACATTTGACACAGGATCTAGCAAATGCTACTAGGCGAGATATATATACGCCATATGCAGGTCCTACTGGAATATTACGTTCCAGAAAGGGATAATTTACGATGTCGAAATTGTAATCATCGCTTTTGTCATAAATTCGACGAGAGAGAATGCCCGCTTCATTTTTGTAGAGATATAGATCTAAATATGATAGCCTGACCTTTCCGCTCAAACATATAAAAAATCCCCACCATTTTGTAGAGAAACGACCCCCAGAAACACAGTCATCCCGCCCCACACAATAACGGCAAATTTCGGAGGTAGCCAATCAAACTGGCCCAGATTTTTTCCCTATCAAAATTAAATGCATGTTATGTTGGGCATATTTTAATATTCTTTGATATATTTACAAATGAAGTTTATGATGCTGCTGGCAATGTCGGTTCTCGACGTATTCCTTGGCGCAGAAAGTAGTGGAAAATATCGTCATGTGGTCAAACTATGGTGTAGTATTTGAACGGATGGGTAAACTCAACCACGGAGCCAGTCATTGGGTACAAACATATGCTATCCCATAGATTGAGGTGGAAGTTACTACAGTCCTTATTCCAAATATTATTCCATCCTATATAGTTAATTTACATGATAAAGGATCCAGGATGAAGAGAAGGTTGTTTGCCTTCATTGGAGGGATCTGTTCCTCCCTGTTTGAAGTTGCTACAAAAAAGCAAATACCTACTCTTAGACTTCATATAAATACGATCGAGGCGCGCACAAATATGGTATCACATGACATACGTCAAACGCAACATGAGCTTTAATTGCTCACTCATGAATGGTACAGATGAAAAAATAAATAATGCTTTTAAATGACTACGGGCAAACCATGTATTCATTGGTCTACTCGAATCAAATGTGGATAAACTAATCTTTGCCTTCAATGCTCAAAGTAGCGCAACAACGCAACTAAATTCTTAGTTCATCTATTCGAAATATAGTCTCGTATCTCAGAACAGTGTTTGAATTAGAACGATTCAGAGTTGGTTATCAACAGCACAAGTACTAATTGATGGTTATCTCCATTTGACTTTTGTATGTACTGAGAGATGCACAACAGGTTGTAGCTGTCACACTCTCAGAAATATTCAGGTAAAAGTTCTGAACTGATCCGGTTGTATATCCACAACTCAATTTCAGGGATTTTGACTGAAATTTAGGGCTGATTACCTGAATTTCAGGAAAAAGATCCCTGAATGAGAGGATTTTCCCTGAAATTCAGGCAAATTTATCGTCCTGATTAGTAAGTTCCAGACCCTATACAGGTACGTGAAATCCTTTAAAATTCAGGTAATTTAGCTTTAATTCATGATTGATATATATGAATTTCAGGAAATTATGCCTGGGTTTCTGATAAAATCCCTGAAATTGAGTTTTGGATGTGCAACCTGATATATTCAGAATTATTTCCTGAATATTTCTGAGGGTGTAGTTACCCGGCATTCAAAGTTGCCAGATCACGTACCGGATACTACTGTCAAATCCGTGACGTGGGCTTCGCACACACCGATAGATTTCTGTATATCCCCATTAAAATTTCACTTGAGGCCAGCTCCACGTTCTTTGAAGTATATAACTTAATGGTCCTACCTGTATCTAATAATTTCAACCCACTTAACAATGAAGTTAAAAAGCTGTGCCACTAAAGTTAAAAGCCCACCGCTCTGCCAACTGAGCTACCGAGCACAGATTGGGAGTAGCTCGCTTGGCCGATCCTATATCCATTTTTTTTCAAATGCAAGTGAAAACAAGTTGTGCATATATAATATTAGTTATAGAAGCTAAATCGTTATTTCTCTGAACATGATTGTAGTTATATTCAGCTTTATATTTAATATAACTTCATATTTCTCTTGTGTAATTAAAACTCGAATGCCACGATTATGTAATTTGCGCGCCGATCAGTATGACATTGAAACTCTTCAATATGCCATTTTTCACCCACAATAACAGGCCAACGTCACATCCAACTGGATTGGATCTACTCAAAATTGTTTGCCAGCCAATGAGAAGCCCAAGTTTCTCATGACTATTTAACCAATCATAGAGCTGGTTAACAGCAATACCATTTCGGGCAGCCAAACTAAATATTTAATCAATTCGGTTCCGAGCGCCCTCATGTTTACACGTACAATTTCCAGTGGGACTGATCTTGCCACCGTCATATGTAAGTCTACTTTGAAATCCTCATATTTATATGCTATATTGAATTCATTGCATGTCTATGTTATTAATTAACCTATATTTACCATTCTTAAACTGCACACGCCTCGTTTTATCACACGACCCGAATCCTTATTAGTATCCTATGGGAGTCATCTCTATCGTTTGTTATCCACTGCGCGTCGTAAGGCTTACATACCAGGGGTTCCAACACCCGAGTCGACAGAATTAATGTAATTTTGTACACAATAAGTCAAAGAGAGTGAGACGGGGGGCACTAAAATTTAGCGTGGCATTCAGCAATATAGGGAAGAGCAATATTAAATACTGTTTAAATAAGTTAACGATCCATCGAAAGTTTAACAATTACAAGCGTCTAGTCCGTCATTCATAATCCAGCCGATAAAGCGTATGTCACAGAACTGGTATTCAAATTAAAATTTATATCTCGCACAATAAAAAAGTTTTAGAAACTGCTTGATAAAAAGAAGTTAAACGCAAAATCAATATATTTAATTAAACAATTTTTGACTGTGATTCCTGGCATTAATGGTATCAATTTGAACATCTTATACATCGTTGGTCAGTAGCAGATAAATCTGAAGGATATGAGACATATCCATCACAGAGAGTATACACGGGTAGAGGACTCTCTACTGACGCTTCACAAATATAGGACTATTGAATATTGAGTACATATTTCATTAAGGCCATTTAAAGCATTCATTTTTGTTGCCTCAGATGACATTTCATTGTACCACTAAAGTATATATATATTGTATGAGTCAAAGTTGATTAGGGCACAAGATTTTCAGACCTTTGAGAGGTGCAACTGATTAAACCTTTTATAATGGAAAGTAGGCCTAATCATCAATTATTATCATTCTTCCATGACCGTCGAACCGTAAATAATGGTCACTAGCGCACACAATACGTATTTGAAGATCAACAATTATTAATTTATACCGTGCGCTCTCTCGCAAAGCTATTAAGAGTAGAAGCTCTGCCATACATCTAGGCCTACATCGTTCCTCCTTCACGAAGTAAACCAATCTGTATCTACCCTGTGTGCAATATACTATAACACATTCGGCATAATAAATGTTACCATCGATTGTAATATAATATATACATACTCAGGGAGCAAACTTCAGGCCTCAATGGATACATATGCAGTGAAGTACGTTACTTTTAATACGATACGACAGGATATACTTAAAGGTACAATAACTAACGGAGGGCAGCTCCCTAGGACATATTATGCAGACATTCGAAATTGATGAAATACCCTCGTTACAATACATTCAAAACAAGTCTAAAGATTCATTATCCTAGAGCGGTAACATCAATATTGTGTAGACGGTACTCTATATTTTTCAATTTAAGATACAAGTAGTTGAATGGTTGGTGCCCAGCTGGTGTAGTTGAAAGAAGTCTGCACAACAGCAAAAGTAATAGAGAATAATTACAGTTTACATTTTGTGTAAGTGTGCAATAAATGACGAATGTATTTTTGTTCTCTGAACTCAAGAAAACCGAAGCAATGAAGAATTCAAGACTATAGTTAAAACAAAATAAAGTACGATAATTCCGGTAGACGGTAAACGAAAAATCAAATAATAAATCTGTGGAATGCTGTGCAATGCATGTACAGATGTAAACAAAATAGTTGATCTGTGGAACATTTATGATGCGATAAAGTTAACAGAATGTCTATCAAATGTCTATTACCAACTATGGCGGTAAATCGGATTGGCCGCACATTCGTAGTCAGCTTGACCAAACTGAGAGTCCTATTTGAAGCTGCTGACACGAAAACCCGAGGGATGATGTATGTCGGACGATATGCGCATTCCCTGGCGCCCATTTTGGATAATGTGCTGTGTCACCTTATTGCATTTGCAGAAAGCTAGGGTGGTGAATAGTATACGGGGCAAGGGAAACCAGGAGTTACTCTATAACTTGATCTTGGCTGGCCTCACTTGGAACATCAAAGCAGTTACCACCTCAAGGAAATCCAGAAATAAGCAGCTAGGTGCTCAAAGTGTGGACCCATGACAGGTTTTGAGTACGTCGTTTTTACGTTGACGAATATAACGAATATTTTGTTCCCTCTGGACTATAGTTCTTTTTCAGTGAAATCTATTGACATTTGGTTTCATTGACAGAATTACAAGCGTCTAGTCCGTCATTCATAATCCAGCCGTCGTCCATTAGAGAATATCCGCGTCCATAATCCAAAGACCTATTCCATTTTCCACATAACAGTATTAGCACCAAAGTCAAAAAGACAATCATTGTATACATAAACATAGGCTTGTTTCCTGCAAGAGAGAAGCGGTCAACAGTTTTCAATGATGCCGGAACATTGTAAAGTTCCGCAAAGATTATGCCGACCAAGGCCTTTGAAAAATAACGTTTGGCGAATTTGATCCCTTCGGACCGTCTATGCCAAAAGCGGCATACTACCTTTCCCAACCTGAACATCCATGTGCTATGTGGTATGCAGTATTACCGATTCATTGATGACAAATGAAAGAAAATGCAAGCAGCCCAGTGAAAAAAATGTATATTGTGGCAAGGTATACACAAACCAGATTTGAAAAGAATCCATGAAGTCTTTCTGGTTTTAATGTACACAAAATAAAGTCAGCCCCCAAGTGGCGCCCCCTATGGGTATATCTGGAGGAAAAGTAATCCTAGATCCCATTTCGGCATAAAATACAGGAACTGGTGATGGCGGAGTTACCTTGATGCTGCCGGACGTCTATCTCATTGTCCTACAAATACTTTATGGCCATCAAACGATAATGTATACGGAAATAATACCGAGCTGCTTATTTGCATATTCACCTAGTATTGAACGTGTCGAAATGTTTAGTTATTTATTCATTTGTTTATCTATTTATTCACTTAATTATATATTGCTATTTATATGATGTGACTGACGGTCGGGGATGGCTGTTGTGGGAGGAAGATATATCAAAGTATTGCATAGAAAAACAATAGAAAACACGAATGACTGCAAACCTTCTATTTCATATGATACAGCGAAGACCACAGACGGGATGGGCAAGACATGAAACAGTATACGGATGACGATTACAAGAATATCAACAGCGCCCTGAGTGACAACGCCGCACAACAAGAACGTCCAGAATCAGAATATTCGACCCTATACCACGCCAGACACGCTATACCCATAGATGTCACCGAACTGACGCCTCAACACAGAATATGGCCCTTTGACTTTCACGCAATATAGGACGTAGACCTGCCGTCTTGTACCCCAATACACACTCCAAGCAATTGTTACAGGCACAGGTTTCTGGAAGAACCTACCCTGTTCCCAAGGGCGTCGTTAGGGAAGTCACCTCGAAAAATCATGAAGACGCCCTGGTTCTCCCAGTTTTTTTTCTGGACGGCTTTGTGTGTACGAAGGGGTACCAAGACAAAGGAATCATCCACACGATTACAACACATATTTATCAGCATAATCTAACCAATAACAGACTTACCAACTTGTACATAGCGACTCTTCTTTACTCGTATTTATATTTCCCTCTGTTCTCTCATTGTTATTTATTATTTAATTATTTATTTTAATATCTAGTGCTGCAGAACCTCTTAAATTAACGAAGAATTGTACCGTGAAAATTAAATAAAACATTGAGTTGATGGGCCGCGAAATCCGTATGGGAAGCGGCCCTTAAACTGCAATTTCAATCAAACTAGATCCCATCGTTTGAAAGACATGTACATGCGAACAGGGAGACATAGAAGTCCTGTTTTACCAACGGTTAATATACAGGTACAAAAATCAATCAAACGTTATTCTATAACGATCTTCCATATAGCCCAGCCTTCTGATTCCGTAAAGCCTGAATCTACAGTATCCACTGAATAATAGCAGTAATATGATCGTATTTTCGTTATTTTGGGATAACACTATCTTAGAATAGCACAAATTCTAGTGCTGAAAATTTGGTCGAGTCCCGTGCAGGATTCGAACCAGCGACCCCAGAGTCAGGCACCTAATCGCCAGCACTGCATGTCGGCGATCTAAACCACTCGGCCAACGGGCCTCCCACAAAAATAGGAGGTAGCAGACCGGTAGTCTTGAAAGCGAACATACAGTACCCCTCTGATGATCGTGATGACACAGCTCCCATAGCTGAACAGATATATTTTTTATCATTTAGAAAGTGATCGTATAACAGTATTTTCGTTATTTTGGGATAACGCTATCTTAGAATAGCACAAATTCTAGTGTTGAAAATTTGGTCGAGTCCCGTGCAGGATTCGAACCAGCGACCCCTGAGTCAGGCACCTAATCGCCAGCACTGTATGTCGGCGATCTAAACCACTCGGCCAACGGGCCTCCCACAAAAATAGGAGGTAGCAGACCGGTAGTCTTGAAAGCGAACAAACGGTACCCCTCTGATGATCGTGATGACACAGCTCCCAAAGCTGAACAGATATATTTTTTATCATTTAGAAAGTGATCGTATAACAGTATTTTCGTTATTTTGGGATACCACTATCTTAGAATAGCACAAATTCTAGTGCTAAAAATTTGGTCGAGTCCCGTGCAGCATTCGAACCAGCGATCCCAGAGTCAGGCACCGAATCGCCAGCACTGTATGTCGGCGATCTAAACCACTCGGCCAACGGGCCTCCCACAAAAATAGGAGGTATACGATCACTTTCTAAATGATAAAAAATATATCTGTTCAGCTTTGGGAGCTGTGTCATCACGATCATCAGAGGGGTACTGTATGTTCGCTTTCAAGACTACCGGTCTGCTACCTCCTATTTTTGTGGGAGGCCCGTTGGCCGAGTGGTTTAGATCGCCGACATACAGTGCTGGCGATTAGGTGCCTGACTCTGGGATCGCTGGTTCGAATCCTGCACGGGACTCGACCAAATTTTCAGCACTAGAATTTGTGCTATTCTAAGATAGTATTATCCCAAAATAACGAAAATACTGTTATACGATCACTTTCTAAATGATAAAAAATATAGTAATATGATCGACTGGCTCTTAGTGAAATAGACACAATCTGCGTTCTCCCTTAAGCACATTCTCGCACAATCGGGTGTTGGTGTGGCGCTTGTTGACCAGTCAGAGATCGCGCTTAGGGTGACTGACAACATCCACTTGAGTTTTCTTAAGCTTGGAAAGGAAAATGCAAACAATGACAGTGTCTATTTTTAGGCATTACACATTTATGTACAATATAAACACAGTTGCTCTATACGTTTTTGCCCTTATTCGTGCTTAGACATCACAGAACGACCTGCATATATTGCATACATATCTCGCTTGGTAGTATTTCTTTGTTCCTGTGAACGGAAGGAACGGAATATTTTCACAGAAATTGATTTTCATTCGTGGATTTTTATCCTCTTGTAAGAAGCCGTCTTGTGTTTTATTATTTTTGTTTCATACACATTTGGAATTGGTGTTATTATAAGGAATATATGTTTCGGTTATTGGCACGGAAATTCTTTTATGGAGGAGGGTTGACGTTTGGATGTCAGATCCGATGCTTTGTAATGCACCCAAGCGCTTTCCCACAAATGCGCTCACAATGTACAAGATTTACTTTCTCCTGTACCCTTAAGAAATATCACATTCAACACACATATATTTGGAATGTCATGCTGTGTTAGAAAGGTTCAGAAATCTGCAAATGGTTGACGAAGACGCCCAGACAAACTAGGATAAATCCAATGGAGTATAGTGACACCAGGCTATATGGATGAAACACGCAGTTTAACACCATCGTGTGTTAACGCTAGCTGAACAACCGACGAGATGGCCAGACCGACCCCATTTAAACTACAAATCTCCGCGATTGTTATAACAGCTCACAGAACGCCCGCTTGTTATAACAATTCTTTTATGGAGAAGGGTTGACGTTTGAATGTCAGATCCGACGCTTTGTAATACATCCAAGCGCTTTCCCAGAAATGCACTCACAATGTACAAGATTTACTTTCTCCTGTACCCTTACGCAATAACGCATTCAACAACACATACATTTGGAATGTCATGCGGTGCTATCTGACATATACTCCGGTGAGGTTCAGAAATCTTCAACTGGTTGATGAAGACGCCCAGACAAACTAGGAGAAATCCAATGGAGTATATTGACACCAAGCTATATGGATGAAACACGGAGTTTAACCCTATCGCGTGTTAACGCTAGCTAAACCGCCAACAAGATGGCCAAAATGTACAACTGATCTTCATTTAAACCAGAAAACCCCGCGAATGTTATAGCAGCTCACAGGACGGCCGCTTGTTATAACAATTCTTTTATGGAGGAGGGTTGACGTCTGGATGTCAGATCCGACGTTTTGTAATACATCCATGTGCCTTCCCAGAAATGCACTCACGAATAACAAGATTTTCTTTCTCCTGTACCCTTGAACAACGATATCTACTGACCACCAAGGCAGCTTGACGTGTTTAGCTGGAGCTCCGGAATCACTGGAAGATACAAGTGTATTGGAGTGTTTTCCTAGTTCAGTTTATCTATTTGTTTTACTAAGCATAGAGCATTGAGATAGTTATCTAACAGTGTTGTGACAAAGACAGACACGGAAGTTTTCACTTATTTGGAAGAGAAAAGAAGCGTCAAGTGGAAGTAATATCCGAAAAGACATAATTGGGTGATGAGGATATAAAAGTCAGCTGGGAAAACTGCAACTCTTATTTGTGTGGATGATGGAGTGAACAATTTCAAAGTTGGAGAACTGAACAGAGGGATTTAACTGCACAAGACCCGGTGATATCGTTTTGAATTGTTGGCATGTTAAAGTAGAGAACAGACATACTAATAACAGTTTAGAGAGTAGAATATGTATACTAATTATATGATTGCATGCGTTAATATACTTTGTAGGTATTGGTCTTTTTAAGATCTACGGGCATTATTTTACTTTGCATATTCTGATTTAGTTGAATATATCCAAGTATCAGATACAAAGAATTGTTAGCTGGCGGTAGTGTTTGCAAGTTAGGTTAATCAGAATTTAAAAAAAAAATCAATAGAGCCTGATAAATAGGGATATTGATCACATTAAGTTATGATGCTCACGAGGCATCAAAGGTTGCATATCTAAAATTAGAAGATTAGAATAGGAATCAAATTGTATCTGATATTACTGTAGAAATTGAATTGACTCATTCTCGAGATGAAGGTATATTGACTGAGTAGTTATCTGGTAGGAATTTGGGAAATGTAGACCTTCACATATTGAAAGGGCTGATATCTTGATCTGCTCCAAGAGAAGGAAGTCGTTAAACGTTTGGAGTAATTTTATGGTCAAACTGGTGCCTTTTACATCTTGAGTGAAAAGTTCAGTTGACATCACAAGGTCGACCCCTGGGAAAGGCAAAATATTATTATCTCAGTCGTTTGTGAGGACAGATTTATTGCCTCAGTAGCCTGTTAATGGGGAAGCAGATATACATGTTGGGGGCCAAGCTGCTGGTGATTAGTGTCCTGGACTGGACACAGAGTCGGTCATTAAACAGGAGAACATTCCATCTTAAGGTTATCTGGGTGTAGAAATTAGCCCTGCTGGCTACAGTTTATGTTGAAAGAACAAACCAACCCAGAAGTGTGACTTTACTGGAAGGTCCTTCTTATATTAAATTGTAAGAACACAAATAAGAATGGATTATGAGAAGATAGATACAGATTCTGATACTAGATGGTTGGAGGAAATGGAAGATGTATGTGTAAACATAATGCAGGGGTTAATACAGGCAGGGCCTGATATAGAAGTTTCAGGAATTTCATGCGCAGTGTGTGGATCAGATATGGATATGATATGTGAAGAAGCATTATTGGAAAGGGCGGGCGAGTGGGAGTAACATGCATGGAAGACGAGATAAAAGAACTTAAGAAAAAGGAGAAAAAATCACACTCGCTGACAGAGGCATTGATGGAAATTATACAAGAAATCACTGGACAGAATATTGTGGATAGGGTGAGGGAAAGAATTGATGAGAAAGGTGAAAGGCATATACCATCAAACAGGATAAGAGAAATGGGGACAAGTACAATGGAGATTAGAGGTATTGAACAATGGGAGGTGAATAATGAAGATATGCATAAACAAACTAGCCCAAATCATTTGGCACAGTCATGGGGGATCAATGTCCCAGCTATATGTGAGTGTCTAGGGAAACGGGCGAGGGGGAGAAGAAAGACAGGAGAGGAGAGGCGGAAAAAGCAGAGAGAGAGAGGGATGGAATAGTTATACAGGTGGAAGACAGAGGGGGGACCTGTGTCGAACATCAGAAATATGGAGAATGATGTCACAGGAGTAGAAAGAGGGGTGGAGATCTCAAATATAGATGGGAGTATACAGATCTGCCAGGCTGGAGATGCAGTAGGGAACCAGGAGGGGCACGATATTGGACGAATTTTGTACACACATGAAATGAGTACGCATATGCATTCAAGGGAAGAAAATACAAGATGTAAGGTGGTGGCTGTAGTAGGTGATTCTATTGTGCGACCAATACAACATGGGTTACAAGCTATGCTTGGAAAGGGCTGCAGTGTAGGGGTGAACAGCTTGTCTGGGTTAATGTTGAACAGATACGTGCGAACCTCCAACAGTTAGTGGATTAGTTAGTGGGAGAGGATGAGTTATCTTGTCTAGTGTTTCATGCCGGGACAATCTATGTCAAAAATGGGACGGTAGCAAAAGAATATATAACGAGAGAAACATGGGAGTTAATGAAACTGGCCGAGGAACTATATGGGGAATTACCAAGAGTAATATCAGGGATACTGCCGAGAACGCGGGATGGGGAAGCCACCAATTGTTTGATCAACCAGTTGAATGATGACTTAGAAATTGCAGCGAAAGAAATGGGATGGGGCTTTTGTGATCATAGGTACTTTTGGAAAGATGGAAGTCCTGTCAGAGAGAGAGGGAGATTTAAGGATGGATTACACTTAGATGTATGTGGAGATGGACTGGTTCATTTTGTCAGGGAGCTGGCTTGTGCAATTAAATTAGAAACAACGCCCAGGGTGCATTTAAACTAGACCAGGGCCCTGGGAGGGAGGGTGGGGAGAGGAGTAAGATAAGAAAAAAGAGGTATGGTAGAACAAGAAGGGCCCGGACGAGGAAATCTAAAACATGCTGGACAATGGGTTTTATGAACATAAATGGGATCGGGAAGATTGATCAGGTAGCAGGTTTATATGGGAAATTAGGAGAAGTATGTGAGATTGCAGAGACTGCAAATCTAGATGTAATCGGCATGGCTGAAACCCACTTGTGTAAAGGGTCAGCGAAACTGGATGGGTTAATGGCGGGGTACAGGTTATTTGAGGGCAGAAGGACGAAGGGGGTGGTGTAGCAGTGGCGGTAAAAAAGAAAAGACAGGGGTATGAGATAACGATGGAAGATATGGGGTTAAGCAGGGAAAGAGAGGAATGGGGTGAAATTATCAATGAAATACTGTGGGTATCCGGGGATTTTGGTGGGAAATATGCAGTGGGTGTGATGTATGCAGCACAGGAAGGTGTGGAGAGATCTTGGAATGGCCGACTCTATGATTTAGTAACAGCACAAATTGCAAGATTGTAAGAAATGGGGTATAGTATCATTTTGTTGGGTGATTTGAATGGACATATAGGAAACAAAGTGGGAGAGGGAATTCCCGGTAACAAAGCAGGAAAGAATTTGAATGGGAAAAGAATATTGGACCTCGAAGCAAGTCATTATCTATACATTGTAAATAGATCCAACAAATGTTCAGGGATTTGGACAAGGGAGAGTGGAGAATTGAAAACAGTGGTAGATTATATTCTGATAAGTGAACAGGAGTTGGGAAATGTGGAATTCATGGTTGTGGATGATGACTATAGCTATGATATAGGTAGTGACCATAACTGGGTTATGATGAAAAAAGACATACAGAAGGAGTATGGGAAGCAAAAGATGCAGTATAGAGGGGTTATCAATGAAGAAACAAACTGGGAAAAGTTTCGGATGAATGTTGAATACGAATTCTTGGACTGGGAAACGGAGATAGAAAAGCTGATAACTGGGGATGAACAGGATGTGGTAGAAATGATGGTTGAAATGTTTAACAAAAGGTTAATAGATGCTGCACGACAGAATATCCCATGGGTAAAGTGAACATTTGGGAAAAGACGAGGAAACAGTGACCTAAGGCGGGCAAGACTGGAAAGACGTACAGCTCGTCAGGAATTAAAAATAGTATCTTTGTGCGGGAGTGGTAAAACGAAAGAGATAGTGGAGAGGGCAAAAACGGAATATGAACGGACAAGAAAAGCACCAAATTCAAAAAGACAAAAGTATACATAACATAGGCTTGTTTCCTGCAAGAGAGAAGCGGTCAACAATTTTCAATGATGCCGGCAAGACATCATGATGTTCCAAAATATCAAATCCGTATCGCTGATCAGTATTCTTAATCCATAATATTCGTTATAGAGTCGTCATCTAAAAATGATGTACCTCAGCCACGCTTTGATTGTGTCTGTTCATATGAGTACCATGAGGATCTTGAAGTACATGGGCTCATACGGCCCTAGCCCCGGGTTAAGCGGAATTAGACACATGTTACGAAACGTAGCGCCATAGATCTTGCACGCTACGTTCGTATTTTGCTATCAGCATGCGATATGTATCGCCAAATTTGAGAAACTTTGAGTGGAGGCGCTTGGTGCAATAGCCCTGTTTTATAAGTTTTGCAACAATGTTTTGTGACGTTGATTAAAATCATCACATTTAACACAGGATCTAGCAAATGCTACTAAGCGAGATATGTATACGCCATATGTAGGTCCCACTGGAATATTACTATCCAGAAAGGGATAGTTTACGATGTCGAAATTGTAATCATCTCTTTTGTCATAAAGTCGACGAGAGAGAATGCCCGCTTCATTTTTATAGAGGTATAGATCTAAATATGATGTGCCTGTAGGGCTATCTGTAGTTTCCTTCAAATCCAGTGAAGGTGGATATATATCCTTCACTGCCTCATCTATATAGCGGTTATCCACAGCTGAGGAAGATCGTCTATATAGCGTTTGGTGAATGAGAAGGAACGGGCTTTGAGTGGATCGGTTTTTGAAAGCGCCAGCATATAGTCATATTCATAAGAGAACAGATCGTCAGGAATTAAAAATAGTATCTTTGTGCGGGAGTGGTAAAACGAAAGAGATAGTGGAGAGGGCAAGAACGGAATATGAACGGACAAAAAAGAAAACAGAAAGTCAAAAAGGGAAGATATCATGGAGCGCAATCAGTGGTCGTGGGGAACCTGACATTCACAAGGGAAAGAGGTTGCGCCAAAAAACAGGCTTCAGAGGTCTTCAGTACATACCCATGAATGGGATACAGTGGCAGAAAGTGAGCTGGGATGACGGGGACAATACATGTTTAACTGAGGTACTTGGATTAGGTACACACCCATTGAATAGACAGGAGAGTGGTCTCATTAATGATTTTATTAGGGATGTTTGGGAAGTACGAAAAGAGTTGGACTAGGCGAATCAGCTATAGATGGGTCAGAGGAAATGGCAAGATTATTCAAATAGAATCAGAGATGATGGGGAGAAGTAAGCATCAGGAATTATTTACCATTTACACAAGGGAACATACATGCACATAGGCTGGAGCCTGGGAATGCTGGATGATGGAAGCTATGGCATTGGATTATATTATCCTGCGGGAATGGGCACGAGGGCATATACGGGCAGATTTGATAGTGGAAAATAAGGGAAATATTAAGAGAGTTGATCACAGAAGACAGTGGGAAGCATGGGTGTGAATATGCACAATGAGGAAATTTACTGGGATAATAGAGAATAACAAGTGAAAATCCTTGGGGAAAAGCACAGGTGTATATAAGGCAGTGTATTTTATGACATTATGTGAATAGGCACAGTAAAAGGGAAATAGTGGGATATTGCATTGAGGAAAATGAGAAATACTGAGTGATATTTACATGGCACTGGATTTATGATCTCCGGAAATAGGCAAAATGACGGGAAATATTGGGGTATTTTATTGGGGAAAATGAAGAGAAATGGTGAAGAATTGAGAATATAAAGAGATGATTAAGAGAAATAGACGAAGGACTGTGGACCGATCAATGTTAGATGATATGGACATGGACGTAAAGAAGATATAATGGAATTAACATGGCTAGCGCGTCATTGGTATGAGGGTTACGTAGGCGGTGTGTAGAACGCGTTTCACGGCATACTCCGTACAAGGGGAAAATAGTGGGATATTGCATTGAGAAAATGAAAAAAACACCGAATGGTGGTAGGATGGTTACCTATATAACTCCTCGGACGGGATTTTTGCGGGAGGAACATGATTTTCGTTTGAAAGCGAAACGGCAAAGAAAGTCCGCGCCATTTCTGCGCCGTAAAATGCCTGAAAGTTTCATATCATGCGAAATGGTGATTGTAATTGTTTCGAAACTTCTGGATTTATTCAAGTTTGAAAACGGTCGAATGTGCTCTTTCGACATTTTAGGGACATTTTCTGAAGGGATTTCCCTTCATATATAAAATATGACACCTCAAACCAAAACAATTTGTGTGTATTTATTATCACAATGGTTAGTGTTACAATCAGTTAAAATATCATTCTGGTTTGAGGTGTCATATTTCATCAAAATTAAAAATTGTGCAAATGCTTCGCTTGTATTCTACCAGAAACGTTATGTGAGCAAGTAAAAATGCTTTTGAAGTAGACGTCGTCGTAGTCCAGTTGTTAGGCTGCTCGCTTTCAAAAACAGTGTGGTGACCAGTTTGTTGAGCTATGAGTTCGATTCACATTTGGATCAGAAAAATTTTCTTCCTATTTTCTTATTCTTTCTTTCTAATATTTAACATTTGAATTTATTTATGTTATGTGAAACAATCTTCAGTGATATTCAGAATAAAATATAGATATAACTGTGTATACACATTTTTGCATTCACTACTACAACTCGACCCTTATTGCGGCACACTCATAACATGTCCAATTCACCCTAACTGAATGGGTTTAGTTTCATGGGTCAGCAATACTTCCCATGTATAAAAAACGAGGGAACTTCATGTGTATTTTCCTGAACTGTTCTCGTTACATTTAAGAATCATTATAGTTCTCACTATGAACAGTAATGTACCATTCAACAAGTCGAAGTGTACAAGAATACGCGTCCAGGCCAGACCAGAAAAATATCTGATTCACAGTTAGAGTGGGTAAAACGCAGAAGTGACTTTGAAGTCAACACTGAGGGACTATTATGCCCTCAATGTAGGGCTATATACTGTGTAGATTTGAAATCTGCGAATGATGATACCATCGAAGCGCCTACAGCCGTAGCCGATGATGACCAGCCCGAGGCGGGGTCAATTAAGTTCCCGTTGTGCCATACTACCAGATATTCTACGGCAAGTTCGATTTGCAACATTACAATGACGTAGCTCGTTAAAAGAAGTTACTTTTGAAACAGCAATAATTTTACATGATCGCAAATTATTTAACTAAAAGACGGTTGCGAGTTAATATATGATACATTGAGTAATAACTAATCCTTTTGTATTGTTTGAAAATGGGATAAAAATGGAATTCCCACCGAAACGAATAATTCTGTACGACTGGCCTACAAAAACGTTACTGTCGAGGAAACCTGTTCATTTAAAAATAGAACGTACCAAAATAGCACAGAGTCGACTGTGCATTTGACGTCATAAAGGGCAGCTGACCCGGCCTGGACAATAGATATTCACACGCCAGTGTCCGAGGGAGTTATTCTCGGGTAACCATCACACATTCTTTGAACAGGAAGCATCTAGGTCTAATTCAAAAAAGTTCTCTTGACGCCTTCAGTAATTCATTAGAGCAAACCGGTGAAATAGGAAAGGATGTCCCAGGAAACAAATGTCCCTTTTCATATGCTTCTCTTTAGGAAAATATGTCTTACCTCAGTTGAAAATCAGGAAAAAATATCTTAGCTAGGTTATCATATAGGAGCCGGGCATTCTATGAGAAATATGATCCTTTTACACCGGCTATTAACGCAGATATTGTCCTTCAGCTATGAATTTATAGGAGTGCATTTCAAATTTCAAATGATATATGGTAATCACCCCACAAAGCGGACATTGTGTGCCGTTCCACTACTTCATCTCTCAACAGATTTTCTTCCTAATGATTTATAGTGCGTGCTTCTCGTAATACCTGCACTTTTAATAGATGATGAAACGATTTTCGATAACAACCCATTAAATGATCGAATGTCAAACAGAACGTTTGATTGATTATCCAAACTGATTCAGGAACATTTGTTTAAAGGAAACTATTAAACTGATAAGAGCTGTCCATCAAAAGATAACATACCTGTAATCCGAGATCACCTTCAATTCGCGATCGCAATAAACATAACTCACTTTGTCAATGTATTCCTTGGAAAGAAATTATGATGAATTGTGAAAAAGCACGCAAATATTCCATTTACATGCAAGTGGGTAATTTTCATTATTCCTTTCATATTCGATCCATTGTTCATTCTTGGCAGCAACTGTTAAACCCATTTCACTCATGCCATATATAAATATGTAATAATAAATAACTATATACAACCAGTTACTTCACAATAAGAAGTACCCATATATACAGAGAAATCCGACGTCCGACAATTAACCGTATCTGGCCTGGGGATTTTGGGACCTGTCGAAAAATCGATCAGAAAATGCCTTTTTTGAAATTTTTATTTATGCAATTTCTCCGCCAAAAATGCATGATAAATTAGTAATTATTATTGTAATGTGAAATAAAATAGTTTTTGCCCACTTTTCATCGCGGAAAAGCAGAAATTTTGAAGAAAAATGACTTTTCTGGTACCCCAAGTGGACGCCAGCTTGAATTTGTCCCTGATCCTCTGCTCGCGGGGTTATGTAATAGGCTTAAAATGACCCCAATATCATAAATTATAAAGTCACAGAGTGTCAGCTCTCATTTTTTTGGCGTTCCAGAGATAGCGCAGAAAGTTTGGTAGGGGGCCACTTTGGTCCCCCCAGGCCTGGTAAGCTTAAGAATGTTGTTGATCGACCAGTGGTCAGATAAATGAATCAACGGGGAATATGCAAATCTCCCTAAGACAATCTATATTATAGCAGATAGAACAAACTCAAAATTCACTTAAAGGGGGTTCATTACCTCTCACAAGCAAAGAAGTTGATTAGTCCGTGGGCCAAGGCCCCAAATTTCACTAATCGGTACCACTCGAGAGGGCAAATTCTAGTAATGATTTTGAAGAGAGAGATATATATATGTAGATGTTATCCATATGCGATAACCGTTGCAGATTGGTAGCTTAACGGTAGCAAAACATACTTTCTTGACCCCACCCCTGTCCTAGTTCCGACCTCAAACTTGGGAGGAGGGGAATGGTTCCTCTAGTACATTAGTTATTTCAGTCGCTTAAGAGATGACACTTTTTACACTTCGTCTATTGGCGCAAGTTAACGTAACTTCATATAATCATTTGACGCGTTTTTATATATTCACGTATTGCACGTTCGGTATACATTTTTTCATTTATTCATAAAAACAAAATTTAAAAAAAATTAACACCGCGTCAAATTTGCGGCGAAAGGACGCTTGCTTTTCTGGTGCAGATTAATTCTCAGCTTGTACTTCAAGTAGGCGATGACAGTTTCTTCAAATAACAAGCCATGAAGAGCAAGATCAAGACGACTGAATATTGAATGTCGGATCTGAATTACACCCTCTCGCAAAGATGTGATCAAACGTAAGATTCGCAAGCACGAAGGTTTTGTGAAACACTTATTTGTGATTGTTCGTACAAAGGGTTGGTGACCGACTTCCACCGTACGAAGACTATGAAACAAGGTTCTGTACAATGAAAGGAACATAAAGTGGTGAGATTTTGTGATGGAATAGGAAAATAATACAAATCTTCATTTGACATGTGCGTTAGTAATTTTCTTTCGTATTACTTTGGATCATTTTCGTTGGCAGCAAGTGTTTACAGCCATTTGACATCATTGTGGTCACTGGCTGCTCGTCTTCAATGTGTGTTTCGGCGTTGAATATAACCTTTTGACGTAAACCGTGAAACTAGCTTTTCACATCTTTATGCGTTTTGCAGCAATTTTTGGAACGTTCAAAGGTATCCTGTGAGACATCCAGTTGAAAGCCGATTATAGAAAGCCACAGGCCGACGAGAACTCTGGTGTCAGCAACTGGGCCATGTGGTGGTGACAAGGGATGTTCACCACATGAGCCAGAACCAATTGGAATGTTGTGCTATCTCGATTAGATGACTTTAAGGCATATGCCTACATGCAGGCTTCAGATTAAAAAAAAAATCATTGCCCAGAAATTCGAATGCGCTTTGGCGTCCCATGAATATTACATAGAGCAAGGTGATAGGATATGTGAGTTGGAACACTACACAACTCTGGAGTAATTAAATGCCGCGTACAAGCTTAATGAAATAGGAATCCCTTGAAAATACACGAATTATCTAAGAAATAATTGTGAGATCAATATAAGGGTATTCGTTACCTTTCACAAGCAAACAAGCCGATGGGAAAGCCCCCCGATTAGCAGTGTTGTATTGAAGTACGGTATAACTTGAAACATGAGCATAACATATTTGACCATTTTGTTCTTTATATAAATCATTTTCGTACGAATGTGGCCTCAACATTCAATCGCAAAAAAAAAACAACATGGCGAAAATTCAATTTCTTTGCTTACATATTTAGGCAAATAAAATGGATCCTTCACCATGCCGATTTCTGGCAAGAATCGCAATTCAAAAGTAGGAGAAAACCTCAAATCCAGATTGTGAGTATGCTGAAACGTCAGATATAGCTGAAATTGTAGCTGTTAATGAGAGTTTTGGGGATAATAATCCAGGTTAAAATTAGAGACAAGTTACGAAACGTAGCGCCATAGATCCTGCAAGTTACATGCGTATTTTGCTATCAGCATGCGGTATGTATCGCCAAATTTGATAAACTTTAAGTGCAGACGCTTGATGGTATAACCTTGTTTCATAAGTTCCTGACATATCAAGATGACTAGATATCACATCATCGCTCTGAAATATTTGTATCCAATACCGCTCAAGTCGGTGCTAGGGGCCGTGTGGTCATTCTGTTCAATATGTCCACATGAACAATCGCAATAAAAGAGTTGCTGGGAGGCAGATCATCACAGGGACCACTTTTGGTTTTTGTGGTGTTTTTAGAAATATACAGAGATTATATTTGTCTGTGGGGTCATATGACTACTTGTCAGCACGCGTAATTATGCGTTTAATTGTCTGACTCTGTAGTTGAGCAAACGTCAGAGCTGATTGATAAAGTTTGGGAAACTTGGTTACAGAGAGAAAAGGCACAAAAATGTTTACTTATGGAATTATTTAGCCGTACTGCTCAATACCTTCACTTTAGAAAATTACAGCAATTTCAAAATAAGCTTTAATTTTCAAACGTTAATTTTTCAAGACTTCACTTTTGATTAAATTGATAACTTTAAACAAACCTTCATAAAACTAACGGTAACCCAGTTTTTCGAATATTTTCTTGGAATTTTATGGGGTTTTTTAAATTGAACACCATTGGGTAAATTGCTTCGGTCTCACTCTAAACACACCGATATCGTAGCAACCAGGACATTATTTGTAAAACTGAAGCACGGCATTTTTTGCCTAGTTCAAAACAAGCGTGTCAAGTTTTGAATTTCAATGATGAATAGTTTTGAAGAAATAAGCGGTATTCTTTATAAAATCGGAAATATCAAGTAATAGAATTAAAGTGACGAACATAAAAGAGGCTATTAACTGATAGTGATGCTATCACTTTCGCACTGATTGTGCATCACACGTGTAAATAGCCAGCTTTCGGTGGTCTCCACGCAATCACGTGAAAAGTTTACCACACACAATAACATTTTGAAGCTTATGATCTCATCTAAAATAAAATTTATTCCCCGAAATAATCTCACCTGAAGAAAGAATCCATACAGTACTTAGGAATGTTCAATAAAGTTCTGTTCGTAAATGTGAATCCATTGGAATGCACGTCATTATTGAGACTGTAATAGTTTGGACCAAACTTGAGATAGAACCAATGAGCAATAGTACAAACATCCAAGTATATATGACTACCTTCAGAAGGATTGCTATTGCAAAATCTAGACCGAAATGCTGAACTACAGTTTGTAATTATTTCGGAAGAGACATGCATCCCGTCACAGACGTCAATGATGATGACGTTTGACTGTGGTCTCCATCTACCATAACATTCCTTAACTGTACCATTGTTCTGGAACGATTGAAGGTGGAGAACATATTTTATAATGCCAGGCTTCTAATCCGGGCATTCGATCCCCAGAGAATACGGGTGTGAGAAATTGGTGGCGAGGTTCACCCTGTTAGCCAGAAGCAATATAGTTTAAACAGTATATTTATCCACAAAAAAAGTGCAGAACAGGCTCGGCCTATCTCAAAACCTCTTCCAATAATATAAATTACACAGAATGACAAGATGGCGGACAGAAATAACATACATATTTAAAAGTAGAGAATGGCGCATCACTATTAGTTTGAGAACATCAACATAATTGACCTTTTTAAATTCAGTGTGATTCATCAACAATTTTAATGATAGTTATCCATTATCTATGCTCAGCGAAGAATTGCTCAGTTATGAAAATGATCTAAATTGTAGTATACGATTTTGAACTCGTATAAAAATATCAGTATTTTCATGTAATGATAATGTTTTCTCCCCAAAGAGAAGTGTATGACCGCTAATTGTCGTTTCAGGGAAGCCTTGGGGTATTTCTTTGTGTCACGTGGACTGGCTAGTAAGAAATGGTCGGCGTATTCGCGGTAAGCAATTTGTGGATTAGTTGACACGTAGATCAGTACAAATAAGTGACGTTCGGCGCGGAAATTCACCTTGCCGAAGAACAGTCAACACCCACAGTATGCCCATACTTACACTTACTTAGTCTTAAACTTCGAAAAAATAACCATTGCCGGTGATCTGACAGATTAGTCAAACGATATATGCGCTGAAACACTACCAAGCTCAACAAAAACATAAATCCGTTCGGGGTTCTTGGATTATCCGAGAAATACCAATAAAATCGATCGAGTTCAAGTTTGAAATGATGCACGAACTATTTTTACGAAGACTTGTTCTAATTAATGTCGCATATCTTAGCATTGTAATGTATTCACAGACCACGTTCCAACAATTCACTGGTAGATGTAGGAGCTAATTGAAAGAGAAGCAGAACATATGTCGTAAGATTGATCTCTCAATTGCTCGGCAATGGTTATCATTTCAACTTTTAAGACTGTCAGTCGGCATATTGCGGCTGCTGACTGTTCTGACCGACTTCTGATTTTCCGCGTACATTTTTTAATATATGTACGGTTGATATATGACTTTGACGTCATTTCAGATAATTTCGGTTCATGTCTTAATGATGATTTGTTTTCTTGATTTTAAATATTGTGCGTTTTATCAACGGGTACACATTTAATTTGGATCGCTCCATATCCTTTATGTGTACTTTCGCCTTTCAGTAGTGTCTCTGAAGCCTGTGATTATCTTGGAGTTGGCATGATGAATACTATTGATTATTCTCTAGATTACTGTCCATAAGCCATTAATTAAGTATTGAAGTCTCTGCCATTTCTTGACTCTTGCATCCTCGGAAATATCTTCAATTAATTTCTCTCAGCACTCTGATACATTGGTTCGATCATGAATGAGATATCAACTCCAGATGGTGAAAAATATCCAGGCTACCATAATGACACCCGTAATGTGGTTCAAAAAGTAAGACTGTTGGTAAATCACAGCCTTGAGCGACAGCTTATCTATTGAATTGACAGCAAGGGTATGATTAAGTTTCTTATCAGAGAGAATATAAGTCATATGCTCACTGATGTAAATTGGTTGGGTGTGCTAATTAATTTACGATCTTACTCCGTTTCCAAGATTCACGACATACCGTCACTGTACAGCTAACGAAATCAAGTTATATACTTGAATTCAAACATACAGTCTCGTGCACAATAAAGCGTTGTGAAAATATTCGAAAGAGAACAATGAACAGTGTGGAGAACATATCGTCCATCTTGGTGTGCATTATTCAATCGTTTTTGCGGCAATTCTGTCCATATGTGACCTATCCCATAAGGTGGACTGTCCGATCGCCTGATGTAGACGGTTCTCTGTGCGATGTAATGTTTGCAGATTTTGAGCCCACAGAAACGTATTCTATTTCTCTAGGTGCGCAGAGTTTGCAGCGACATTTGTAGTCATTCGATCAGTGATGCGAACGTCACGTATTGGCACGAAACGCCATTGTATGCTTGTTGCAAGGACTTATGTTACAATAGCTCGATGTTTTTCACATGTCCAGAGAGGCAACTTCCAGCTGGTTAAGTGTATGACGTGGACACCCTTTGTGCTTCTGAGGAACTTGGTCGATAGGTTATGGTTTTAACCTCTCGATTTGTACCCAAGCCGTGCCCTAATGAAAATAAATTACCCTTGCATCTTGAATCAACCAACTCATTTTGCAGTCCTTTTCTGTGTATACGACTCACTATCCCTTTCTGGACATTAATATTCCAGTGGGACCTGCATATGGCGTATACATATCTCGCCTTATAGCATTTGCTAGATCCTGTGTTAAATGTGACGATTTTAATCAACGTCACAAAGCATTGTTGCAAAAACTTATAAAACGGCTATACCACCAAGCGCCTCAACTCAAAGTTTCTCAAATTTGGCGGTATATATCGCATGCTGATAGCAAAATATGAGCGTAGCGTACAAGATCTATGGCGTTACGTTATGTGTCTATTTTCGCTTATTTCGAGGCTAGGGGCCGTATGAACTCATGTACTTCAAGATCCTCGTGGTGCTGATATAAACGGTCGAAATCCAAGCGTGAATGACGAATTTACAACGAATATCACATAGATTAAGAATACTGATCAGCGATACGGATTTGATATTTTTAGAACATCATGATGTCTTGCCGGCATCATTGAAAACTGTTGACCACTTCACTCTTGCAGGAAACTAGCCAATGTTTATGTATACTATGAATATCTTTTTGAATTTGGTGCTAATACTGTTATATGGAATATGAAATAAGTCTTTGGATTATGGACGCAGATATCCTTTAATGGACGACGGCTGAAATATGAATGACGGACCAGACGCTTGTAATTTACACATGCGTCACAGAAGACGTCGAACTTATTGTTCATCTAGCAATCTAGTATTATTAGGCTTAATAATATTTCTACGGGACCAACACAAGCTGTCGATGGCGAGGATGCTGGGTTAAATTTAATTTCTTTACAACTTGCCTGCATTTGTATTATCTTTTGTACGCGTCAATGGAATTGATTAGCAGTTAGCGAGACATTTTGGTGAAAAACCAAGTTTTAGTTCAGATCCCAGCCTCCTGGAGCACTTACAGAGAATAATGACTGCGTAGTTCTGTCACTATTGTCCTTAAGTAATTGGGAGTGTTTTTATTTTGGCAGAATGAGACGATTTATTTATGGGTTACAGACATACCGTGGTGTTTTTACTCCAACAAGTGACGTTCGAGGCAGAAATACAGAATATCATGGACCCCTAAATCGCTACAAAGTGGTGGCAAACAATTTTTCAAGTCGAATGATGACTTCTGGGAGAAACACTTTTCAATCCCATTGACGTTCCCAGCAAAAAATGCATACATCAGTAGTAGTCAGAACAAATAAGGTAGATTGTCGATGAACCCTCAAGAAAACAGAAAATCCTTCTGATCGTTCTCGAACCGCCGTTCTCAAGAATCAATCTGGTTTGACGGAATTAATTTGTTTTGTCAAACATTTGAACTTTTCAACAATTGTGGCCGAGACGGTACAATAAAGAGGATTAAATGGGAACGAATTAAGAACGCAATAAAAATCAATTGTGTAAATTGAAAAACAAATGGGAAATGGGAAGTAATTGGTATTAACACGGAATATTACAAAATAATAGGTGAAGGAATGCGTGCCGTTATTAATTAATTATGTCGTCCAGCACAATGCGGATTCAAACCTTTTTTCCAGAATAAACACAGACGATTTTGAAATATATTGCATCCTTTAACGAATCCATCCATCTTTTGGTGAGAACTTTTTACTCGGAAATCGCTCAAATTATTATTCTGCCATGTGAAAACTTAGCTTCATGACATGCAAATGATTTTATAATCATGATAATAAGCAGGCAAAGTATGCCGGCTTGCCTATTTTTTCAATTCTTAGCGTTACACAGGACCGCTTCTCTCTTGCAGGAAACAAGCCTATGTTTATGTATACTATGATTGTTTTTTTGAATTTGGTGCTAATACTGTTATATGGAATATGGAATAGGTCTTTGGATTATGGACGCGGATATTCTCTAATGGACGACGGCTGGATTATGAATGACGGACTAGACGCTTGTAATTCTCATCATAGCAAACATATTATAGGCCTGCTTTATGAAAAACGATACTTCGGACTAATGTTGAATATATCAGGCTCCTCATAGAAATATCGTAAAACGCTACGAATTGACAAAATAGGCTGTTCGGCATGTTTTGCCTGCTTATTATAGAACTCCTGTGCATGTCATGAAACCACGTTTCCACAAAATGCCAGAACACTACGTAGCATATTTACTTGTTCGCACAAATTCGAGAGTTTTCTATGTTCTAATTGAAGAACGTCTCATGACGCCTTCACTAAATAAGTAATTAGAACAAACCGGTGTAAACGGAAAGAATGTCCCAGGAAACAGTGCCCCTTTTCATATGTTTCTCTATAGGAAAATATGCCTTAATTAGTTGAAAATCAGGAAAAGATATCCTAGCTAGGTTATTACCGGCTTATGTCGGTGATAGGGGCCGTGTGGTCATGTCATCCAAGCTGCCACATGAACACATACAATAAAAGCGTACCTGAGATACAACACATATCACGAATCGTTACATTCTTGGTATGTGCTTTAGAATAGGTTAGCCAGAAGACTATACAGAGTATGTCGGCACCTCTTCCTATTTCCCTTATATGCGTTGTAATTATATACGAGCCGGGCATTTCATAGGATTTTTTTCCTTTAACCCGGCTATCCTCGTATAACTCGTATCCTTCAGGTGTGAATGTGCAGCTTAGCAATGCATTTGAAATTTCAAATGATATATAGTAATTACCCCACAAAGCGGACATTGTGGACAGTTCCATTACTTCGTCTCCCAGCATTTTATTTTTCTGATGATTTATACTGCGTGCTTCTCGTAATACCTGTACATTTATTGGTGATGAAACGATTTTCGATAACAACCCATTAAATGAACGAGTGTCAAACAGAACATTTGATTGATTATCCGAACTGATTCAGGAACTTTTGTTTGAAGGAAACCATTAAATTGATAAGAACTGTAGATCAAAAGATAACATACCTGTAATTTGAGATCACCTTTAATCATCAGCGATCGCAATAGACATAATTCATTTTGTCGATGTATTTCTTGGAAATAAATTATGATGAATTGTGAAAATACACGCAAATATTCAATTTACATGCAAGTGGGTAATTTCCATTATTCCTTTTATATTCAACCCATTATTTATTGCTGGCAGCAACTGTTAAAGTCATTTCACACATGCCGTATATAAATATGTAACAAAAATATATACAGCCAGGTACTTCAAAATAAGAAGTATCCATATATAGAGGCGAAATTCGACGTCCGACAATTTAGAATGCTGTTGATCGACTAATGGTTAAGATAAGTACTATATTTAGAGTCGATTTTTTATAACTATACCACATTAGCGCATGATGGAGCTATTATCACCGACGTTGGTGAGACAAACGAATCAACGGGAATTATGCAAATCTGTCTAAGAACATCTATATCACAGTGGATATAGAACAAACTCAAAGTTCACTTGAAGGAGTTCATTACCTCACACGCGCAAAGATGCTGGTTAATCCATGGACCATGACACCAAATTTCACCAATCGGTTCCACTTGAGGTGGCAAATTTTTGTCATGTTTTTAACCCTATCTGGCCTGGGCGATTTGGGGTGTATCGCAGCCTGGGGGGGGGGGGGGCGGAAAGTGCCCCCGCTATATATTTTCGCTATCGTTAAGGCTAGAGGGCTGAAACTTACCACACTATATCTTTGGGTCAAGCTCTACCAGAAAATGTAAAAAATCCAAGATGGCCGCCATGATGATGTCACTGTGACGTCATTTTCAAAAAGAGCATTTCTGGACGATTTTCGGTCAAAATCGTCGATTTTTTATATTTTTGTTTTTTCTTCGCAAAGGCTGCATGATAAATTAGTAAATAGTAATCTGATATGAAATAAAATAAGTTTTACCCACTTTTCCGTAGATAAAAGCTAAATTTTTGAAGAAATATGATGAAAGCATAACTTTTTCTGGTACCCCACATGGCCGCCATTTTGAATTTACCCATAATCCTCTGATCGTGGGGTTATGCAAATAGGCTCAAAATGACCCCAATACGATACCCTATAATGTCATGAATGTTTTAGCTCTCCATATTTTGGCGTTTCGGAGATATCGCAGAAAGTTTGGTAGGAGGGCATTTTGCCCCCCCCCTCCCCCAGGCGTGGTAGGGTTAATGGGGGAAAGGAGGAAGGGGGAACAAATCAGGGGGTGTTTTTTGGTGATGCTAAGACATATGTTTCAGAAAAATGCATCGAATCGCGTTGAATCAACTTGCTGAATTTTTGCGTAATTTTTGAAGAAACATCACTTTTCTGGTACCCCCACATGGCCACCATTTTGAATTTACCCATGATCCTTTGCTCGGGGGGTCATGTAAATAGGCTCAAAATGACCCCAATATGATAATCGAAAAAGTTATGGAGTTTCAGCTCTCGATTTTTTGTCGTTCCGGAGATACAAGCAAAAAACCAACAGGGGGGGGGAGCGGAAAGTGCCCCCCCCAGGCCAGGTAGGGTTAAGAGGTAAATGTATGTAGATGTTATCCATATGTGATAACCGTTGAATATCGGTAGCTTAACAGTAGCAAAACACACTTTACTGACCTCACCCCTGTCCTTTCTCCGAATTCAAACGTTGGAGGGGAATGATTTCTCGGGTACATTAGTTATTTATGTCGCTGAAGAGCTGACATGTTTTCACAGTTTGGGTGCAGATCCTGGTTTATTGACGCAAGTTATCATTACTTCATTTAATCATATTAACGTAATAACCTGGAGCAGCATTTATTGTCGGATTTTTGTTCGATTGTCCATCTGATTTTCCAATTCTACTGGTCCCATATGACGTATCAAATTTGGTAAATGTTCTTTGAAGAGGTATTTGTATGTAGATGTTACCCATATGTGATAACAGTTGCATGCAGATCATCAGCCTGTTACAGCAAACTTTCTAAACGCTCCCCATAACATTCTGAACTCAGATTTCATGACATCTATAAATATGTAAAAACATTTATAGAGAGCAAGTTGCTTCAAAATTAAAAGTGCACCATATTCAGGGAAAATATGACGTCCGACAATGAAGAATGCTGTTGATCGTCAAATGGTTAGACAACAGAATCAACGGGAGATACACAAATCTCGCCAAGATCATCTATATTATAACAGATAGAACAAACTCAAAGTTCACTTAAGGGTGTTCATTACTTTTCACAATCAAAGAAGTTGATAGAACCCCTTACCAGTTTTATAGTTAAGTGCAACTTGAAGTCCTATATTTTGACCATGTTGATTGATATAAAACATGGATTTCAATGACTAGTCAATCTATTCACTCAACATGCATGGTATATTGGAAAAGCTGCCATTGATGTCGATCACATGAACGAAATCATTCGACAAGGACTTCGCCAGACAAAGAACAATTTACTAAAAGGCCAAAACATACAAATAAATTAGATCAAATATACCAGCTTTTTTATCTATACCGTACACAAAATGAACATTTTAATGCCCAATTTCCCACCCAGCTCTTGAAAATATATGTAGCTGTAATCGTGTAATATTCGCCAATTTGTTTGCTGATTTATTCCATATTTAAGTGTAAATAACGGACCAATGTACAAAATGAAGATCGTTGTTTATCATGTTAAAAAATAGCCTATACTTGTTTCGTTGATAGGTTTGCAAAATGCTGGCAACATACTTGCTTGCTTGTAATTGTATATTGTTTATTGTTTACTCGCAGATTGACATAGAATGGTGTGAAAAAACATTGGTAAACGTTGTCAGGCTATTTATCCTCCGATCATAGTTATACCATACAAGGAAAATATCTTATACCATGCATGTATATATAGCTTCACCAGGCTATTTATCCTTCGATCATAGTTATACCATACAAGGAAAATATCTTATACCATACATGTATATATAGCTTCACCAGGCTATTTATCCTCCGATCATAGTTATACCATACAAGGAAAATATCTTATACCATACATGTATATATAGCTTCACCAGGCTATTTATCCTCCGATCATAGTTATACCATACAAGGAAAATATCTTATACCATACATGTATATATAGCTTCACCAGGCTATTTATCCTCCGATCATAGTTATACCATACAAGGAAAATATCTTATACCATACATGTATATATAGCTTCACCAGGCTATTTATCCTCCGATCATAGTTATACCATACAAGGAAAATATCTTATACCATACATGTATATATAGCTTCACCAGGCTATTTATCCTCCGATCATAGTTATACCATACAAGGAAAATATCTTATACCATACATGTATATATAGCTTCACCAGGCTATTTATCCTCCGATCATAGTTATACCATACAAGGAAAATATCTTATACCATACATGTATATATAGCTTCACCAGGCTATTTATCCTCCGATCATAGTTATACCATACAAGGAAAATATCTTATACCATGCATGTATATATAGCTTCACCAGGCTATTTATCCTCCGATCATAGTTATACCATACAAGGAAAATATCTTATACCATGCATGTATATATAGCTTCACCAGGCTATTTATCCTCCGATCATAGTTATACCATACAAGGAAAATATCTTATACCATACATGTATATATAGCTTCACCAGGCTATTTATCCTCCGATCATAGTTATACCATACAAGGAAAATATCTTATACCATACATGTATATAGCTTCACCAGGCTATTTATCCTCCGATCATAGTTATACCATACAAGGAAAATATCTTATACCATGCATGTATATATAGCTTCACCAGGCTATTTATCCTCCGATCATAGTTATACCATACAAGGAAAATATCTTATACCATACATGTATATATAGCTTCACCAGGCTATTTATCCTCCGATCATAGTTATACCATACAAGGAAAATATCTTATACCATGCATGTATATATAGCTTCACCAGGCTATTTATCCTCCGATCATAGTTATACCATACAAGGAAAATATCTTATACCATACATGTATATATAGCTTCACCAGGCTATTTATCCTCCGATCATAGTTATACCATACAAGGAAAATATCTTATACCATGCATGTATATATAGCTTCACCAGGCTATTTATCCTCCGATCATAGTTATACCATACAAGGAAAATATCTTATACCATGCATGTATATATAGCTTCACCAGGCTATTTATCCTCCGATCATAGTTATACCATACAAGGAAAATATCTTATACCATACATGTATATATAGCTTCTCAAGAAGTGAGTCTTAAAAGAGCAGAAGTACATGTATGGGCAATACCAATTTAGTTAATATGTCTGCATATGGGAGAGTAAATCCAAGCAGACATAACATGAAATATATATAAACACAAGAGAGAAGCCGTTAAAAGACGGCGCGGCTTTGAGCCCCGCTGGCGCACATGTGAAGGTTTGCCAGGCACTTGCCGGCGGCCGGTGATTCTCTCCGAGTATTCCGGCTTCCTCCATCATGAAATTTGGCTGTCTTCATATGAGTGAAATAACCTTGAGTTTGACACTAAATCAATCTCCCCTCCCCTGTTAATAGATTTCAATGATGCCTGCAAGACAATATGATTTTCCTTTCACCAAATCTTCGTCATTGTGTAGTCCTCTTTTCGAGCGATACCTCATTTTCCATCTGATGATCTACCTCATTTCCCAGCAAGCCGTGTCAGTAAAATTTTAGCTGACATACAGACTTTAGAGGTAAAATGTTCAAATGATTATAACCAAAAAACAAAGTTTTAAACAGAGTACCACGGTATTGGAATCGAGAACTGCAGATAACGGTTGAACACCTATGTCATCTGCCAGACAATACCGGGTTTATCTTTCCTAACCAAGTAGTTTCTCTTCCTTAACACAGAAAAGGGCAATTTATAGGAGACTTAAATTATCCAACCGACGAAGGGGGGAGGGGAGAGAGTTTCAAGGTTATTTCATTCATATATTGACAGCCAGTTTTAAAGGTGGAGGAAGCCGGAGTACCCGGAGAGAACCACCAAACGAAAAGCATATTTCTCATAATATTTGTTAATATAGGCGTCAGATCCGACAGTCAATTTTCAGCCGTCGTCAGTTAGCATTGATACCTAAATATGCACTAAATAAAGAGAGGAGCGATCAAACGTTTTTAGAATGATGACCGCAAGACATCATGATGTTCTTCACATGTACATGTATTTATCTCTGAAATCCTGTATCCTTTATCTGAATTAATTTTCAACTCGTTTCCTATGTTATGACGTTTTTCAGTCACACTTTGATTGTGACTATTCATTTGATGAGCCTGGAGATGTAAAATAAATGACGTTCAAACGGCCGCTCTTCTCGGGTTAAGTTTTCATGCTACGATTGTCAGTATACGATAGTTATCACACAATTCGAGAAACTTATAGCAGAGTCGTCTAGCGGAATAGCCTTGTTTAACAAGAGAGAGAGATATGGAAAAAACAGTGCAAAACAGAAGTGAAAAAACCCCTTCATCTTCCAAATTATTTACGTTGTGTGTGAAGCGCGGCTGAGATACAAGTTATCACAGCGATCATTTTGGTTCTTGCGAAGTTTTTATACATGTAGTCAGAATATTGGCCTGTGGGGTCTCAGTACGCCGGCATTTTTCCCCACCACCCTTGTATGTTGCGTTCAATCACAGTACTTACATTCCAAATGGATGCTGACATTTCGATAAAATGCCGTTCATTATCGAGCGTTACTCGGAAACATTTGATTGATAATCATTTGTGTGTAGGAAATTATACCAACGTGTTAAGAACAGAACATCGAAAGATAACATAATTTGTGGATCATTAAATGATGCAGACAAATTGAAAAACTGTATCGTGCGCTCATCTACTCATTCCGATAAACCCCGGCTTTTATTTACGAAATCACCCTAAATCATCAGAAGATAACGATAAACTTAATTCGCTGCGTCGATAAGCTGGTGAAAGGTAAACGAATTTCAACAGACAAATACAAGAAATTGTGATCAATTGTGAAAATACACGCAAATATTCCATTCAGAAGCAGGCTAGTAATTATTCATTATTCTTTTCATCTTTGTCTTCAAATGTGATTGTTACAAAGGCAGCACATTTACAACCATTACATACACGCTATTAGATAGATATTGCACGCTGTGAGGATTTGGCAGGTCAAGGCAGTCGATATTCAACGAGTTCTCGGAGCACGAGTTGAATAAGGCCTGTCGAGATATTGCCAACAACCCCATTACAATGGTCTCATTATAATTATTATAATGACCCTAATGATTTGTGTAGGTGGTTTTTACATTATCGATTTGATTGCAGTGTCATTTTTATTTTTGCGCTAAAGAGTGTTCCTCTTTTGGAAAGCTGATGAGGAAGACAGTGTATTCTTTTAAGACGAGACTTGAGGCCTCTGACAACAATGTTGTTTGTATGTTGCTTATTAAACTGTGATGTTAAAGTGAGCTCCCTCTTACTAGTCAAGTTGCAGAACATGTTATTCGATGTTTAATTAATTCTATGTAACAATTATTATTATCACTATAGCACCTCTTTTCCGAGCCAGAGAACATAAATGTGTTCCCATTATAGGTGGCGAGATAACGGCACGATTATGTGGAAGACGATTGGTTCAGGAGGTTAACACCAATGTGAAAAATGGAGTACCGTAGCCCAAATAGGGAGAAGGGTCGAATGTTTGAGATTCGAGGAAAATCTGATGCGTCGCTCTCTTCTCCTCGAGTGTAAGAGTCGATACCTTATAGGCACGTACATAAACTTATTTGTGTAGATTCTGAAAGAAAGAGAGATTCACCCAACGTCATAAAACACAACTGCCCATCTTACAGTTGCATAATACCTCCTTTGCCTTCAACAAAAAGGCGACCGATCTTAGACAGCCGTTGGTTATTGTGGATTCTGGGAGCCATTTTCCATGTTTTTACCTGTTTTGTTTTCCTGGTAGGTTATATGCCATAGGTAATTCATTCAAATCTTTTAACAGAGAATTTTGCTCAGTAACATCAATGCAATTCGATAAATTTCTATAGACATTGCGATTATCTTCAAATAATTAGAATATGAAAAATAGGTAAAACTTTATTTTACCGTTTTCATGAAAATGCTTCAAAATCAGGGCTATTTCCTTATAAAATCCCCCATCCCTTATCAGGGCTTATCAAATGGAGCATGGACCAGTCCTGTGCGCACGAAAATTGTTCTTTGTTTCTTCCTCATATTACACAATTATGAATACAAAATCACACATTATCCAAAAAGTAAGATACTAGTTTTTACATCAGCGGGATACATTAATCGCCCAGACCAGGTGGAGTTCAAGAATTTATCATGATGTGCGCGATGGAAAGCCATCGCTCTGTGTAATCCAAGTTGCTGATAGTATCAGACAGGGATTTTTTAAATATTTATTTTAATTACATTTTTCAGAATAAAACTTCATGAGTTTACAGTTCTCTTACATTCCCACGTGGCTCGGGATACAGGGATAACCATCGTCACATTTTTCTTCCATTAATAATGTCGATAAAACTGAACCGCCATTTTGTTTTTATTTTATTTTTCATATTAATCTTTATATATATATATACTCCCATCAACACACGCACTTCCAAGGCGTTATTATGACTGATGCATGCGGTGTCACAAGAACAAAAATATAAAATACAATCACACATATATAGATTTAGCATGTGTTACATGTTTTCTTTAATCTAATTCAGCGCAGTATAATTTGAATCTTTTATGAAGAACAGTACCACAGTGTTTCCTTATTTGATGTTTTATGCGGATTATAAAACCGACTTCTGATGTAATTCTTGAGTTGCCCTTAATTAGATTGTCACTTGACATTGTTGAGTACATTTTTTTGGTGAGTACTTTTGTGGGAGAGCCTGGGTATGACCCGTGAGAGCCTGGGTATGACCCGTGAGAGCCTGGGTATGACCCGTGCACTTTTATCTCAGTATTCTGAATGTACATTTTCTGTATTGAACCATCTGGTGTCCCGGGATATCAGGAACTGGATTCGGGCAATATATTAACGACACTGGGTATTAAATATATCTTGTAAAAATCCATCATTGGGACGGGAATAGAACATATGTAAACCTATGCATGTGTGTGATGTTCATAAGCACAGAATGTTCACATTTCTATTCATAATATTTTTGCAATTTTATACTTGTGGAACCGGAATAAAAATGGTGGATAATGATTGGTGGAATATCAAACCGTTTAAAAAACTATTCAACTATTAGCACCGACAAAATGTTTATCGATTTTCATTTGTAGTCATTTACAGTTGCTCAAATTATATCACAATAATAATATCAGCCTTTGCATCGTAAATACGTTCGATAGGACATTCAGTAGCTTGTCGTTCTCCCAAATTTTAGCCCGTTTCTCGATAAAACATTATGATGTTCCTAACGAAGACGAGGCATTAAGAGAGAGATAGAGAGAGAGAGAGAGAGAGAGAGAATTAAGGCTTAACGTTGCGTTCAGCAATATTTCAGCTATATAGCGACGATCAAACAAAATTCTAAGTACTCAAGCCAATAACTTAGTAATCCAACACATTAAAGCATACACACATTAAAACTTATGTGACAAACCGATTTCTCTCAAATAACCCAAGACACAGTCCTCCCTCACCCGACTAAATAGATCTACCAAAGTAGTCGCTCGATAAAAGGAATCTATTACAATCTTAAAATCTACACAGTCGATAAGAATATGTTTCACTGTGTGATCTTCGTGGCATGAAATACACCTTATGACTGCTTCTTTTTTAGTAAATGCTCTTGAGTCAATCGCGTATGGCCGATTCTACATCACCTGATCGTGGCTTGATCGAAACGTTTCTGGCTGTTCAGATGAGTATAGCCTATAGTTGTTTTTGAACTCATGAATTTTGTTATTATTCACAGCATCCCACAAAGACTGAGCGATTATCATTTATCAATCTTTGCTAATCAAAACAATTTCTTTCGAATTTGACGGCATCGACTTTCCATGCTTTGTTGAAGGCAACAGCTTCAGCAATCATAGTTATGTTTTGAATAATAACGCATTTTTCCTATTAATACATAATGCATATCGATCAAGCAGGGGAACTCTCAATCAGATTTCCCCAGCCCCATTAAATGATTTGGTGGTTGAGATTTCTGAGCATAATTTGTTATTTTTTGTTTATACGAAAGATGGACTTCAAAATGGATAATAGCGACCTAGACTTGCCCCATCGGATGGCTCATCCTGGTGACCCTATGGTTAGTGAATTCTAAGCAGAATGAACGGGATTCCGCGCTGTTATCAGCGAAAATCACCATTTTTTCCTTTGTGTACCATAAAGGAAGCTCAAACCAATAATCATTTAGGCGTTATGTTATACAAGCGAACGTGAACCGAGTGAGAAAATTATAATACCGTTTGACTGATACAATGAATAAAATAGCATCAATGTCACGTGGTAACGAAATTACGCGGTAGAATGGTTGGCGTACATTACATTATACAATGTAATTCACACCAAAGCAAATTTCTCAGAAAAATACTGACTGATTATCAAACGGTTCATTGTACCTCCAAGAAACTCCTGACTGCTTGACCATAATAAATCTATGTTGTGTGTTTCAATATTAGAGCCCTTATACCATTTGCTTTTTGATAGTTGTATCTTGTTGTCATTCCAGTCAAGATGTTCACAGGAACAGGTACAATAAAACGTGACTGACATAAAGAATATCACATGAACCGTTCCTGGCCCTTCGAGGTCTTTCTGAGGAATGCAATTAGAAGATCACCATGTGATGTCATGTAGCTTCTTGTCAGTAAACCTGCATTTTCTCCACCACCATGGCATTTATTTTCCAATCAAATGAGCATTAAATAAGATTTTCTCCAACAAATATCAGACTTTGGTGATGCTTGATATACGAATTTATTCCTGAAATCACTTATCACTTGGCAATACCGCCCAAACCGGTGCTATTGGTCGTGTGGTCATGTCATTCAATATGTGCACATGAACTGTTCAATACAATCGTGGATGGGATACAATGGTTTCTTGTGATGTTTTTAGAAATATGCAGTCAGTACATTTGCATGTTGGGTCATATGACTTCTTGTCAGTATGCCGTCATCTTTCCCCATAACTCTTTTTAATGTTGCGTTTAACTTATTACGATGTCAATAATAGCATATTATATAAAAATGCACATACTCGGATCGGTTGAGCTCTTGGTCAATGAGCCAAGTGATACTTCCATCTAGGTTCACTTTAGCGAGGACACAGCTACTTAGCAAGCAAAACGTGGCTATGGAAATAAATACAAATGTCACAGATGGTAAATCCTGATCCGCGATTATCATTTCCGTGTGCACATGTAATTGGTTGTGCTGATTGGAATGTCCATACTTTCACCTTTGTTCGGTTCGCGACGTTCGTGTTACATGAAGGCTGCTGTGTACCGTGTTGAAAGTGTGACGTGAACACCGTTGTTTACCGCGTCATGAATCACTATATTTGCACCAGAGGCTACAGAGGCTACACGCTGAGGCGATCACGTGAATTATTCCGATTTAACATACGAATAGGGTTCTGCTGGCAGCCTTGATTCTTTTTATGTTAATCGTTGGTAGAGATTATATATAAATCCCCTGCCTCAGACCACTTCACGCTGTTGTTGTTGAAGTGACTTGGCGTCTTTACGATGCTCTGGATTTGTCTCACAGGTAGGTGGCTTGCTATTCTCTACCATGTATTGGATCGTACATTTACTATAATGTTCTTCCCGTACATTTGTATAAAGTAAGCATATATACGTCGTTAACGAATAACGTTGATAGCGTCTCTAAAGCGTCCGTTGTCTCATAAAGCATGTGTAAATTGAATTGACGCTCTTGTTGTTGAAGTGACTTGGCGTCTTCACGATGCTCTGTATTTGTCTTACTGGTTGCACACCTGTTACGCTAAAGGATGAATAAAGTCAGACTTCAAACCGCACTTCAAACAGTGCCCAAGAGTTGTCATTACGCAATATGGCACCTGTCCGTACACGAATAAATCCCGTAACCGTCACACAAATACAAGAACTAACGTCGGCTCATCAATTCTAAACGACGTTAAAAGATAACAACAAAATACTGATTACCATAGTCTAGGCGACAGGTCGTCAATAATTCCCAATTCTTACATATCTCATCAATTTATTATTTATATATGGTGGGGTTCTGCTGGTGGACCGTTAATCCCAGAGGGCCGGCCGCGCTCTGTACAATCACTTCACAAATATATGTAGGTTTATTGTCTTAGTGGGAAATTTACCACACGACGTCGGGCATTACAGGGTAGTTTTCAGGGTATTCTTGGATTTACCATGTTTACCCCTTGTTGAGAGGTTTACTTCATCAGACGCCCTTGATGTTCATCCATTGACATCAGATGAGTTACCTTGAGCTGATCTGTCATCACAGCTCCCGAGTTGGCTTATCTACATGTAGTTCAGTTTAAGCCGGGGCTGTGGCCGTGTAGTTACTCCATGCTTTTCACATGAAATCCATAATAAAAGCGCGGCTCCCCCGTACTCTAGTCTGAATGTGAGGTGCCAAGAGAGGCTTTCCTGTGGAGTCACATGGTTGCATTTTAGTCACCAGAGGCCAATTTCTCCCACGTGTTACATATCTCATCAATTCATCGTGTAGTCTCAATATACGTGCATATTCGATTATACAGCTACAGCATACATCAGCGATGAGGAACATAAAATGGTGTATCATGTAACCCCACAGGTTGATATCTGGAGTATAGAGCTTTGAGTGTCAGATACTTAGCAGTGTCGATGCTGTAACACGCCTACATTGTGTGTGTTCATGTGAAGACCATGGGATTGACGTTCTGATAAAACTCTTGTCAGCAGTTGACTACTAAACTTCTTCCCCTATCCCAGAACGTCAGAAAATAAAAGCTGACTCTCAGCGACTTTTTAGTTCATCATATTAGGGTCATTTTGAGCCTATTTCACAATCGGCGAGTAGAAGACGTCACCAAATCTGCCATCTTGGAATTTTTTAACATTTGCTGGTAGAGTTTGCTCCAGGGGTATAGTGTGGTAAGTTTGAGCTCCCTATCTCAAGGGGTGAGAAAAATATTTAGGGTGAGCCTAGATGGCTTCCCCAGGCCTGGACTTCGATATGACTCTACAGAAAAGCATCCCTCGGCACCTAACATTCAGATCCGAGAAAACGGTGGATTCTTGAACGTAGCTTTAGTATCACAGCCGCACTTTTATTGCAGGTGTTCATGTGGAGACTATGAAGTATCCACACGGCCCCTAGCACCAGTTTAATCTGAATTAGATACGCTAGCTCGGGAGTTGTGATGACAGATCAGCTCAAACAGATAACTCATCTGATCTTAATGGATGAGTATCGAGGACTTCTGGTGGAGTAAACGGCTCAGCCTGGGGTAAACCTGGTAATGCCGTACTAAGATGAAATGATAATTTTCATTTTTGCTACATGGAATTTGGAAATGAGGTGAAAATTATCAAGTAAATGGTACATGTGCGAACATGTATCTAGAATGCGAGGACGATTATTCTTTTCTGAAAAGTTGATAATCCAGAATTACTATCTTGGGTAGTAATATGGTATTTGTAAGCGTATGGCTTATTGGGCAGCGTTATTGATTCATATCTATCAATGAAAGAAAATTGTTAAATTCCTGAATTGATGAAATATGATATAAAATAGAAACAAAATCGGTCGTAGTAAAAAAAGAAACGCTCCGACGGCGCCTGTCCTGAGCTGTTGTTTATGTATGAACTGGGCAGATTCATAAAGTCACTTCCCACATTCAACGGGTACCCTTGAATCAATTTCTTTGTCCACAGTGAAGAACTCCTTGATATATAAGAATTCTCATTTACTGAGCTTCTGCAACCTGGCAAATTCTGGCATTCTACGGTCAGAGAAGGCGCCAACTGCTAACCGAATGTGATTTCCCTTGATGATACAAACACCATATGAAAGCGTTGTTTAGCCTTAAGGCAACAAGGATGGCTTAGATCGAATGTTTCTTTGTTTGCATCATATAATACCAGCAGGCGATATAGAAATATCAGATTAACTCAAAAATTCTATTTTTTCTAATAATTCAAATAAAAATTATATTAAACACGAATATCGCCGGCCTAAGCTGAACCACCCGGCTGGAATTATATTATATACAGCGACACCGTATATTTATATCAATATATATATATATATATTACACAAAATGTTCACTTGTTCAATATTATTAAAATATTTTAATCTTATCCCGTAGTGTCTTTGCTATTTTTGAGTATCATTTAACAGATGAGTAGTATTTCACCTATATGAAAATTCATATCTTGTCAAGATAAGGTCTATTAATCGTCATGCTACCAAATGGTTCCAGTGGTATCGCTGGGACCAGCTCACGGACGTATCGGTAGTGTGAAATGGAATAATTTTTTCTAGAGTAAAAACAAGGTTCTAACTTCTGGTATATTACTTTCCAAAAAGAGATTGTTGTTAATATCAACCTTTTGATAGTCTAACTTGTATCACAGCGCGAAAAAAGTTAACCCTGCCCATTTTTGTAGATATGTGGCTGATATGATATTACATTTGGACTAACAGTGATTTCCGTTAAATTCACCGACGTAGGTCCTCCCGGGCGTCGTCTATATATTTGAATGAATGACAAAGAACAGAGTTTCTGGTGTGCGCTTTTTTCGTATACATAGGACCTGTATGTTGTTGTTGCAACCGAATTTCACGTAGCAATTTCTCAAGTAACTTCAACGAGAAAACTTCTCATGAATGATATCCTTCATATTAATATATCGATGATCAGTTTTCTTGAACACCGATACTATTGAGGAACTATTCCGTTCAATCAGTCTCGACGAGGGAAAAATCCCTGATGATAGCTTTTTAACCCTACCAGGCCTGAGGGGGGAAGGGGGGGAGGCAAAATGCCGTCCCCTCACCAAACTTTCCGCGCTATCTCCGGAACAACAAAGAATTTACAGCGGACACTCCCTGATTTTATAATTTATCATATTGGAGTCATTTTGAGCCTAGTTGCATAACCACCCGGGTAGAGGATCATAGGTAAATTCAAGATGGCGTCCACGTGGGGTACCAGAAAAGTGATGTTTTCGTCATTCTTCTAAAAAAATTCTACTTTTCCGTGAGTAAAAGTGGGCAAAGCTATTTATTTCACATCACATTAATATTTACTAATTTATCAATCACTTTTTGCGGAAAAATTGCATAAATAATAAATTCGAAAAATCTGACAAAAACAAAATGCCGTCATCAAAGCGATCATCTTAGATTTTTTTACATGTTCTGGTAGAGCTTGACCCAAGGGCGAGTGTGGCGAGTTTCAGCTCCTTAGCTCAAGGGGTAAGAAACATAATTAGGAGTGGGGGCATTTCGGTCCCCACCCAGACATGGACAGATCTCAAAAAGCCCAGACCAGATAGGTTTAACAGATGAATAGTAGATACGCTTTTCCAAACATTGAGCCAATTCCGATGGTTTTTGTTTCATCCGACTTATCTATCTCTCAAGACCATGTAACTTGCCCACCAAGAGACGTTCATCAATCATTTAATTCATACCCTGTCCCGATAAGGAAAAGGGCTATTCATCTCCGCGCTACCAAATGGCTGGAATAGAAACGTTAGGGCCTGTTCTATGTTCTATATCTGATGATTTGCTTGTTGCTTAGTTACACTATATACCATTGAAATTATGTTCTGTTAAGCGATGATATTATTGTGTTTATCCAAGGTATTTCAAGTCATTTACTGTAATTAATCTGACATACACAAACTGGATGATTGCGTGCATAAAAATAAATGTTTGGTCAAGAGATCTGTTTGCAATCTTCACATTTACGAGTGTGCATGAAAGACGGGTTGAAGTGCAGGGTGACATAAACAACTTCCTTTTCACAAATTGATTCATCTATGGTGTCAGGAAGATATGGTTAATTTGACATGTGTGTATGGACCATTCCTTTCATGATCGGACACTCGTGCATTTAGGCAGGTAACTTGCCAGATAATGAAACATGCCATCAATGGACGGTATTCATTATACAGTATAGAGCAAAACAATTATACCAGCTGCATTTGTTGATCATTATAGTATATATGAATGCCATTCGGAAGATGGTATATATGAAAATCAGGGGGCAATCTAATACAGCGATTTGCTAATTTTGTTTTGTTATATAATAAGGATTTATGGATATGGAAATCTGCTTCAGTACAGAGTCAGTCTGTAATAATGGTATGTCATAGTTAGACTGCACCACATGGACGGATGTTAGATTAAACACTTCCGGCAATTGCAATGGGAGTTATTTATGAGCTGTAGCCCCGTGACATCACACACACGCATGTTAATCTCTACATGAACGCTTGAGGGAATGCCATCTGTGTACCATGATATAAATTTGTCTACATTTATCAGATCCAACCTTGCATGTGTTCACGGCGTTCACTGTTCTATGGCTAACAGTAGACATATATCTATGGTTAGGAAATACCTGGTTCACGTTAAAACTAGAAATTGCCAATAAAACGCGAAACTTTCTTCTGCATATGCTAGAAAATTTGTTAAAACAAATTATGCTTTAGTAAAGTTCAAGATTTAGAAAAGATGCCACGAGATGAATATTTTAACCTGTTATTCGAGATACTATAAAAAATACTGAACTAAAGGCACAAGATAACCCTATCTGTCTTGGGCGATTTTGAATCCATCACAGCTGCCACGCCCTCTCTCCCAATTATTTTCATCACGCATACAAATATCGATCTGAAATTTCCAATGCTATATATGAGCCATGCTCTACCACGAAATGCCATTCCATTGTTTTCTCTCATAATTTTCTGAATATATACCATGAAAGAGTAGTTACGCTAACATACATGTACAACAAACTGTGTTCTCCAAATACCCATTTGTTTATCAAAAAAGTAAAAAGTGACATAAAAACGTCGAATAGAGTTGGCAATTGGACTTTCGTCAGTTGTTTGGCTATTCTGTACAAGGTGTCATATTCGATATATTGAAAAATCCATGCTAAAATCCATAAGAAAAAGCCAAACACAGACGAAAGCCGAATTTCGAACGTCAGTCAGTCGTCAGTCGGCTGTTTTACGTCACTTTTGCTTTGGTATCTTGTCTTTACGAAACACAGTTTTTGTACCGAATCAACGAAATATATAGTTGGCTTCACTAACGTAAACCTAAGAGTTTTTCGTAGGTTAGCCTATCTACTTCTTTTCTTCACATATTGCAAGCTAGAGATTCCAGGGGATCGTTGCATGAAACTTGCGTAAGTTACGATCGACGTAATCACTTACACCTGCGTTGCCCTCACACTACGCCCGGCTCTATACACGTTTTACGAACCTGGCGCAAGGCAGACGTAATTACATCTCCATTTACGCAATGCGTAAGTTTCAGATTTTCGCCTCTGCAATAAATATCACTTGGAATTTATGTTTAACTAGTATTGGATACAAGGTTTCGACCAATGTGCTATAATCATAGCTGCCAATGGACTTTGCAAATGTTTTACTTAGATAATTACACGTCAGAGCAATCTGCGTTTGAGGCTAAGGATCGTAACTTTTGTATTCGCTCTTTTGTGAAGGAGGTGCGAATGCTGCACGTTGTCTTTGAGAGATCGTATGCTAGGGAGAGAAAAAAAAAATTAAAAAACGACCATTTTCTGACTCCAAAAGTATTGTACATTTTATAAGATATATAAAATTTGACAACTACCTCATTAGATTAATCCACTACAGGCATGGTTACACGCAAGCGAAGTTGCGTTCACGCTAAGCATACTCCATGGCAGACGTAAAGTTACGCAATAACTTACGGCTTTGCGTAACTTTAAACGCTTTGTGACACGGGTCGGCGTAGCTACGGTCAAGCTAAGTATGACTTACGCACGGACTTAGGCTTAAGTACAGTTCGTGCAACGGCCCCCAGGACGAAAGAGATCATTCTATTTAATATGTAACGACAGCTGAAGGAAAGTTTAGTAGAACCAGACGAACATTAAATTGTTAAAACCGTTACTCTGAAATTACGAGAGAGTTTTGGGCTGAGAGATAGAGCCGGCGAACACTCTCAGGCTATGTTTGTCGCTGTTGCTCAGGACAGATAAAGAAAGTCATAGATCAGTAACTATGGTAACATAGTTTCACACTCTTTGGCGTCAACTCGCTGTCCAAAGGAATTGAAACTTACTGGAATAAATACAGATTTACTGTTGTTAGCCTTTTTGTTATAAGATAGACTTTCTCAAAGAACTTGATAAAACATGCCGAAACGACTTGAGATCCCATCATTCGGACTTAATAATTGCTCGGGGAATATGAATATCATGTGAAGTCTATTCTTTCATACAATTAGGAAAACCACAACCAGGATATCTAATTTCGGCTAAATTGATTTGAATGATCCATTGTCAGGGCAAGAGATTCTACTAGGATAGCAAGCGTCAGATACGACATTCAATGTTCAGCAGAATTTCCACGTCAATAATCGAGGGTCTATTTCGTAAGACTGTTAGCACCAATTCCAAAAGTGATGGAGACAAAAATAATCTAAACACAAAAATGTTTTTACAAGATAAAAGCAGTCAACATTTTGCAATAATGTCAGGAGACAAAATGATGGTCCTAATTACTGATCATTATTCTTTATCAAAATCTATTTGCAAGCGATTTCCAGCGTATTATCCTAGCCACGGTTCGATTGTCAGTGTTCATTTGAACGCCATGTAGATGAAAAACAATATTCAAATGGCTCCAGCTCCGGGTTAAGCGAAACCTTAACTAATGGGATTTCAAACTCTACATGTGGTGTCGTACCGGTCACATGATGAGAGAATGAAGCCAATGTGAAGACCTTGTTCTTTCTGGGATCATACTGCTCTGAATATTCGTTTGCGAGTTGCGAAAAGCGGATTCCAGTTTTAATGCTGATTACGAACTTGTCAATTGACCGATGCAGAAACGGTATTTTTCTTCTAATAAAAATAGCAAGGCATTTATGAACGTACGAACGGTGACGTTTCTGTCCAAAATGACCCACTGGATGGACCAATAATGAATTGTGATTGTCTATCATATCTTTACACACAATATGTTTCGAAACATTTATCAGTGATTGTTCATGTTTTCCATTGTCAGAGTTTTAACCCTTCCTGGCCTGGGGGGAGGAGGCGGAATGACCCCCCTACCAAACTTTCTGTGCTATCTCCGGAACGACAAAAAAATGGAGATCTGAAACTCCGTGACTTTATCGTTTATCATATTGGGGTCATTTTGAATGACTCCCCGAGCTGAGGATCATGGGTAAATTCAAGATGGCGACCACGTGGGGTACCAGAAAAGTGATTTTTCCGTCATATTTCTTCAAAATTTCTGCTTTTCCGCGATGAAAAGTGGACAAAATCTATTTTATTTCACAACACATTAATATTTACTAATTTATCATGCAGTTTTTGTGGAGAAATTGCAAAAATAAAAATTCGGATAATCTGACTGAAAATCGACCAAAAAATGCCGTTTTTAAAAATGACGTCACTGTGAAGTCATCAAAGCGGCCATCTTGGATTTTCTTTTTTACATTTTCTGGTAGAGCTTTACCCAAGGGTATAATGTGGTAAGTTTCAGCCCCCTAGCTAAGGGGGTAAGAAAAATAATTAGGGGAGGGGGGACATTTCGGCCCCCCCCCCCCAGGCTACAACAGGTCCCTAAAAGCCCAGGCCAGATAGGGTTAAGCTCCTAAACTTTCGGAATTTCGGTATATCTGACAATGAAAGGTATGAAATCTGATGCCATGGAATGTGATTGTCCAGCGCTTTAAAATAAATTTCAATTTGTTTCTTAGCAAAAGATATTCCTAGACGGATCCTCATAGAGTTGTTATTGTTTAAAAAATTTTACCTTATAAAAATCATGTTCAAACCTTCAAAATAGGTATTGCTTGCAAAGTCTCATCGATGTGCAAACATTTTAAACTACCCAATCCATCTTCGAAAATAATCTGGCAATTCTTGATAAACACTAAGCTGATCAAACGATCTCGCCCTTCGCTGTGTCACCGAAGGCTCGCTCGTTACTTATAAACCTAATTAGGAACAACATGGCCGATTTGAAAAACATTAATAGAGGTTTAACCAGATTTAAAAATGCGTCTAAATCATTCTAAAGTTTAAAATGATACTTCAAAGCTTTCAGATTAATTTTTAAAGCGTACCATCACGATTTAGTATCGCGCATATTCAGTGCCAGAGATATTTAGCAACTATTTTCTCATCCAAATGAATGTATAGAAAACTTTTAAATGTTTTATTTGAACATGTTCAGGTACATCAAACTTGATGTATATAGAGATATTACATGACGGTAAATGCTTCCATATCTGATTTGAAAGCATAGACTTCCGGGAAATGACGTGATATATAGATATACACGGACAAAGTTAAAATTGTTGTCAGCATTATTGACATGTTTATTTAAACTGTCCAAGAGTTTACCATTATAGGTAAATATTATCTCGAAAGCGTGATAAACTTCCTGAAAGGATTTTGTCAATTAACTCTTGCTAGTCAGAGGAGGCATATATTGAGAGACACCACTGTTTAACTGGATTCCTGCAAACCCAAAACCAAATCTTTTATCGCTAGAAATAAAGCTGGAAAGGATATAATAACGATAAATAAATATTGCTAGTGTAATTTTCTTTTCTTAACACACTGACATTTTTTCAATTGCTTCCACATCTACGTAAACGTCTACTCGAAGAACTCAGAAATGTTCAATTAGGCGACATCCGAATGACACAGCTTCCACATTATACATGATCACGGTAATCTTTATATACATTCAGACTGATCGCTTTTTAAAATATGAATAGACAAGCTTCTGTCTATATCTTTATCACATCAATCATGTTTTTCTGATTAATAATACCAGACCAGGTTTTATTATCTCTGGGAATAATGACAGAATCTAATAAACTTCGTTGATACTTTAAAACCGTCCATATTTATCAACCTAAGAAAGTCATATAATGATTGGAGAAATCTTTCCCAACTCGCAAAACGGTCATCCTATCGACGCCGACAAATTCATGTTGAACCAAGTAAATATGATATCCGGTATCCATTTAACAGCTGTTGTCCATAGAAAATTATTTTCTCTTCAATAATATTAATACGATGTTCGCGGGACACTATATATAATCAGCAAAAAAATCAGGGGAAAAAATAATTTCACTAAATTAAAATTTGGATAAATCACAAGATGGGAAAGCGGTCATCAGTTTCCAAGAAAAATGATAGAAACATAATGGTATGGGGATCATCAAACGTTACCAACAATTAGGTCTATTACTTTATCCGAATGAACTTTTCAGTCATTTTCTAGAGTATTATGTATCCCAATGTAATGATTTAGTGTTCTATTGTGCTCATAAGTTCCATATAGAATAAGGGAAAGATTTCATTCATTGTCCATTTTATTAAGAAAATTCCTGGCGTTGATAGTTTCATTAGTTATACTATCGAGCTATGTGTCTTATGCCACCAACAGAATGCCAGTAGAGAATGTTTGAGCCGGAAATGATTATACTTGGAGCGATATGTAAGAGGCTCTTTCAGTACATGTCCACATTGCTCGGTCATTCCGGTATATTTACTTATCCTCGGGCAAATGAGTTTTCGAACTGCCAGATACTGCTGCCTCAAAATAATGAAGAAATATTGCCACAAATTGAACAATCTTCGTTCAATATTCCTACGAATTAGGCTCTCATTTGCAAATTGTCCGGTAATGAGCGAGTTAGTCAGTCAGTCCATCCGAACCCTTTCGTCGGCAAAGCAAGGAGAACCGTTGACATTAGAACCTTGATGGTTGGCATGACGGTGTATTGGGGGACTGCTACCAGCAAGTTCTGATCTGACCTACTTTTGATGAAAATTTCTGAAGATTTTTGATGAAAATCACTGGTGATTCTAATTTGGGCTGTGCCCATCCTAATATAGGCAGGATTTACCATGACCTACACTTTATTGTTCATAGCTGTTAAACCGATATAACATCGTAATTCTCAAAAAGGCGAGAATGGACAGTTCCCCAAATAATGTATGAAAAACTCATTTGAGTGATCCGAACGAGCTGCCTTGAGCGTGTGACAGTTGGTAAATGCTATGCTAAGCATAAAATTTACCAACTGTCGAGCTGAGTAAAAAGCATCACTCTGGGAGTAATGGGAAAGTAACATCTATGTTAAACTACGTGTGTTCAGTTGACAACGAACTATTGGGGCACGAGTATACAACGTTGTCTTTCCTTGTTTTGGAGCTGCCATTATTTTTTTTCCTACGAAGTAGGCTCTCATTTGCAAATTGTCCGGTAATGAGTCAGTCAGTCAGTCCATCAGAATGATTTCGTCGGCAAAATAAGGAGAACCATTGACATTAAAACCTTGATTTTGGGCATGAACGTGCATTAATGGACTGTTACCAGCAAGTTCTGAGCTGGCCTACTTTTGATGAAATTTAAGGACTAATCCAGGCATTTTTTCGGGGCTACCGCGAAACCGGAAACCTGCAAAACCAGAAGAAAACATTCTGCGCAAAACCAATGCGCATTGGGCTTAAACCATGCTAAAATGGCGGCCCGCATGGATGTCGTCAAGAAGCACGATACGAGTGTGAAAGTTTAGTCTCTTCACCTGCTGTACACAGGAAATAATCAATTATTTCTTCGATCAATAATAAAAGTCCATTAGATTGATTTTAAGCCTCCTACGACCATGGAAATGGTCAGTCTTAGGTCAAGGTACACACTTAAATCATATCAAACCCTACTTCGTAGGTCCTGTGACGTTAGTCACACTACTCGTGTTCTGATTCCGAGTTCAAAAGAAAACTCACCGATAAAAATCAGAACGTGGAAGACAGCAGTTAATGTTCTTCAAGCGAATTTGAGCGAAAATCGACACACCTGAATGTATGATGTTTGGGATACATGTGGACATACAAAAGACAAGCTATCTGAAAGGGAAATAAAAAGCAAACTCGACAGTGGATGAATCTGATGAGCAAGGAGCCGTGCTTCCAATTCAACTTGGTTTAGCTGTGGACATGGAATCATATTGAGTATGTCATGTTTGTGAAATATACTACATTTCGTTCTAATTGGTCGAACCACTACGATTTGAAGGACTGAGGGATTATGAAAGGTTTCATATTTGTCCATATTTTCGTCACAAATGTGAGGAGAGGGTTTGAATTTGCATGACGGAGGCACAAGACCACAAATCAGAAGTATAAGGGACTCTCATGGTGGTGGATTTTCATCGAATCCAGATTATTATAATCAGAAACTGTCATCCTGAGTTCTCGGCTTAAACTCCACCATATACTTCTAGAAGGCGATGTATCGTGCAGTACATGTATGTCTAGGGGTATTGTGAGAGGAATCGGTCAATTTCTCGATCTTTAGCTAATAAAATCTTGTGGCACTCGATATTAAAAGAGTGGCAGAAAACGTTGTCGCCGTACGGACAAAAGGTCATATGACCCCAGAGACAAACTGAGTGCATACATAAAAGTGATCTCTGTGATGATTTATATCCCAGCCACGCTTTATTGCAGGTGTTAATGTGACATCTTGAGAGCTGCGCTTTCAGAGTAGGTTCAAACACAACCTCCAGGAAAATAGAGAATATGCACTGTGCCTTGACCACACCGACTGCATACTCGGAACTCGGTAATATCTCACCAACCCGAGAACAAGAT